>BOPN01001034.1:127236-132236 GCA_017312705.2 Penaeus japonicus
ACCACCTCTGACAATTTGGAGCGAAAGTGCATTTGGCAAGCGCAAGCAGCGACCCTCGGTGTTGCTTGTGTTCCTTCGCCCAAGGCCCCCTTTCACCTCCGGCTGAAAGCTTTGGCTTATCAAATAAACACATAAACAACACGACTCTCGTAAACCAAATGCGGACGAGTCGATCAACTCATAAACAAACACTGATTTGCAAGCATCTAATGTTTACAGATATACTTTACGAGACAAAGTTTCAAGCTTAATGACTTAATGAGTTTTTTTTTTTTATGTGTGTAGATTTACACGCAAGTACGCACAAAAACAATCAAATAAACACACGCGCACGTACACACACACGTACACACACACACACACAGACACACAAACAAACAAACAAACAAATAAATAAATAAACAAACAACCACACACACACACACACAAACACACATCACCATAAACCTCATGACACAAGGAGTAACAGAGCAGCATGACTTGCAAAAAGCCGGAGACAGCCTCATCCGAAGGCGCAATTCCGCCGACAATGGGAAATCACAGCAGGAACGCACGGTCTCGGAGGGCTGAAAAAATCGCGACGGAGGGGAGAGGGGGAAGGGGAGGGACGGAGGGGGGGAGGGACGGAGGGGGGAGAGAGGGAGGGAGGAAGAAAGGAGGGAGAGAGGGATAGGAGAGGAAGGGAGGAAGAGGGGATAGAGGGAGGGAGGGAGATAGGGCGACACTCGCTGCATATGAATTGCAATGCTGAAGGGAAGGGCAAAACATCCCCCATATTGCATCAGGTGCACTGACTGCTTGATTAGGTAGTTGAACTTATTAGGGAAAGGAGAGGAGGGGCGAGGGAGAGGAAGGAGGGGCGAGGGAGGGAGAGTGATGGAATGAAGGAGGAGGGAGGGAGTGTGATGGCACGAAGGAGGGGAGAGGGGCAGGGACGGAGGGAGGGAGGGAAAGAGGTGGAGGTGTAGAAGGAGAGAGAATTATCAAGAACATAAAACCTTAATCCAACTCTCAACCCCCCCCCTTCCCCTCCCCTCTTTCCGACTCCCTCCCCACTTCCTTTCAAATAAAGGCGATGCCATCCTTCTGATTAAAGAAAAAAAAAAAAAAAAACTTCTATTTATATTCCTCGTCAAAACACTCTCTCTCTCTCTCTTTCTCCCTCCCTTCCTCTCTCCCTTCCTCCCTCCCTCACTAACCTCTCTCCCTCCCTCTCTCTCCCTCACTACCCTCTCTCCCTCCCTCCCTCCCTCCCCTCTCTCCCTCACTACCCTCTCTCCCCCTCCCTCCCTCTCTCCCTCACTACCCTCTCTTCCTCCCTCCCTCCCTCCCTCTCTCCCTCCCTCCCTCACTACCCACCCTCCCTCCCTCTCTCCCTCACTACCCTCTCTCTCTCTCTCTCCCTCTCTCCTTCCCTCCGTCCCTCTCTCCTTCCCTCCGTCCCTCTCTCCTTCCCTCCGTCCCTCACTGTCCTCCCTCCCTCCTTCCTTCCCTCCCTCCCTCCCTCCCTCCCACCCACCAATCAGAAGCGGGGTAAGTAATGAATAAAATCGCAGGATCGGTATTAATCAGAATCACCAGAGCACAGGCGCCGGAATTCGGTGCATAATGTTCATTGCTTTTCATTCTTTATCAAAAATTTAGTTTATCATTTTTATTTGTTTGTTTATTTGAAGGTGGATATAGATATATGGATGGGTTGGATAGATAGAGATTGATAGAGAGGGAGAGAGAGATGGACTAATAGAATAGATAGGATTGAGAGAGAGAAAGGTAGAGAGAGAGAGAGACATGGGAGAGAGGGAGAGGGAGGGGGAAAGAGAGAGAGAGAGAGAGAGAGAGAGAGAGAGAGAGAGAGAGAGAGAGAGAGAGAGAGAGAGAGAGAGAGAGAGAGAGAGAGAGAGAGAGAGAGAGAGACAGACAGAAAGAGAAAGAGAAAAAATAGAAAGAAAAAGAAAGAGACAGAAAGAGAAAGAAAAAGAAAGAGAAAGAGAGAAAAGAGAGCGACCGGAACCAGGCACACAGACACACTTGTACGGCTTCCCGCGCGCACCACGCCCTTCACAGCTCGCCCTAACCCTTCCCCGCCTACCAGGCTCCGGACGCCTAACGCCCTCCCGCACGCCCGCCCGCCCGAGCACGCCGCCCGCTATCACCCCTCCGCCCATTTCCTTGACGGGGAGGCTTCCCTGGCCGCCCACCCGCGAAGGAATGTCTCAGAACGAAGAGCTGACAGATAGAAATACATGTCAGATGTAAATAAATGAATAAACATACATAGATATTCTCATTTATGTTTCCATTTACTTATTTATGTGTCTATTTCCTGATTTGCATATGTATGTGGGTGAGTGTGGGTGTGTGTCCGTGTGCATGTCCGTGTGCGTGCGTATTTTCGGATGATATATTTAAGCCATAAACCTTCACAAAACTCATCTAACTTGGAGACAGAGCGGTATTTACGAAGCTCGGCGTGAATAATTCATCGGCAAAGTCGCTAAAAGAATCACGATAATTATGAGCCGCATTTGTAAACAAAAGGGGGGAAGATAAAGATAGTGAGAGAGAGAGAGAGAGAGCGTGAAAGGAAGAGAGGGGAGAGGAAGAAAGCGAGAGAGAGGCAGAGAGAAGAGAGAGGAATGACAGGAGTTGTATCAACTGGATATCCCCACCCCCTAAAAAACGACATGATATATCTATCTATCTATCTATCTATATATGTCTGTCTGTCTATTTACATATATTTCATATATACTCACCAAGACTGAACGAGTAGAGATACGCAGAACTTGTGAAACCCGAGAGAACAACAGCTGAATAAAAATAAAAGTCAGGTAGTTTGGCCTTTTCATTGCAACAAGTTCCCAAATAAGAAGAAAAATATAGCAACTGCAATGGGGACCACCATGTTGAAGCGTTTGGGGTTCCGATGTTTTTTTTTTTTTTTTTTTATGAATCAGCACTCGAAAGTAATGAGGATGTTGACTCACAATACCTTGTTAACAGAAGCAACAGCAGAACTCGGATTGCAAGTTCAGCAGCCCGTTTGCATGGCTTTCGCAGAGTGATGATTCACGCGTAGAATCATCATAACCTGCAACGTCAGGCCAATGGCAGTGCAAGGATCTCGAAAGTGCACAAAGCCGGTATATATATTGCAAGCTGTATGTCGTCAGAAGGCTCTTATGTTCCTCCTGGACGGTGCAGACGTTCCCATTTGGGTATGTAGGCCTCCAGATTGGGAACCCGGGGTTATGTCAGAGCAGCAATGTCATTCGTTGCAGAATATCTGTATTCAGCGACGAGTGATTGAGTTGCACACGCCCACACGCTCATCCTCACACACACACAAACAAGCACACGCACAGACACACACACGCGCGCTCTCTGTCTGTCTGTCTGTCTGTCTGTCTGTCTGTCTGTCTGTCTGTCTCTCTCTCTCTCTCTCTCAAGTCTTACAAAACACATTGTGGTATTTTATTCAATCTTTGGCCTCGTTCCTCCCAAAGGCTTTCGCTTCCCGTCTCATCGCGTTGAGTGAAAAGCAATTTCACTGAGCATCTTTCCCTTAGCCCTCTGTTCTCTCTCTCTCTCTCTCCCTCCCTCCCTCCCTCTCTCTCTCTCTCTCTCTCTCTCTCTCTCTCTCTCTCTCTCTCTCTCTCTCTCTCTCTCTCTCTCTCTCTCTCTCTCTCTCTCTCTCTCTCTCTCTCTCTCTCTCTCTCTCTCTCTCTCTCTCTCTCTCTCTCCCTTTCTCTCTCTCTCTCTCTCTTTCTTTCTTTCTTTCTTTCTTTCTTTCTTTCTTTCTTTCTTTCTTTCTCTCTCTCTCTCTCTCTCTCTCTCCCTCTCTCTCTCTTTCTCTCTTTCTCCCTCTCTCTCTCTCTCTCTCTCTCTCTCTCTCTCTCTCTCTCTCTCTCTCTCTCTCTCTCTCTCTCTCTCTCTCTCTCTCTCTCTCTCTCTCTCTCTCTCTCTCTCTCTCTCTCTCTCTCTCTTTCTTTCTCTCTCTCTCTCTCTCTCTCTCTCTCTCTCTCTCTCTCTCTCTCTCTCTCTCTCTCTCTCTCTCTCTCTCTCTCTCCCTCTCCCTCTCTCTCTCTCTCTCTCTCTCTCTCTCCCTCTCTCTCTCTCCCTCTCTCTCTCTCTCTCTCTCTCTCTCTAGGGGGGAGGGGTCTTTGGGGTCCTTTAATTATGATCTTTCTTTCTCTTTCACTTTCTCGCCTCCCCTCTCTCTCTTTCTCTCTCTCCCTCTCTCTCTCTTTCCTTGCCCTAATTTCTCTTCCCCCAAACCATCTTTTCCGATGCTTCCCTTATCGTTACATAAAATACGCTGCCTCCTCCCTTATCAAGACTCCCCTCCATCACTCCCTCCCTCCTTCCCTCCATCACACTCTCCATTACGCTTTATCTCCTTCCCTCCATCACATCTTATCGCCCTCCTTCCATCACGCCCTCCGTCCCTACTTCCCTCCTCCTTCCTTCCTTCTTCCCTCCTTCCTTCTTCCCTCCTCCCTCCTTCCTTCTTCCGTTAGTCACGCCTCCTTCGCTTCCTACCAGCATTCTTCTTTCTTCTCTCTCTCACTAACTTTTCTCTTCCCCCTCTCCCTTTCACTCTTTTTCTCTCCCTCATTCTTTTCTCTCTCACTATTATTCTCTCCCTCTCCTTCTCTTTCTCCCTCCCCTCTCTCTCTCTTTCTCTCCCTCTCCCTCTCCCTCTCTTTTCCTCTCTTAGGTAGAGTCTACACACAAATTTCTTACTTAAATGACATAAAAATTAATAAAATTTTCTCAATTTTTATCCTTCAAATCTAGGAGTATATAGGAGAGCCAGTGAGCAGGAGGACCATCTTTATTAAACGAGTTTAGTAACTGTGAATATTATGTTTTTTTTTTTTTTTTAAGGTTTATGGCTTAAAGATATTATCCAAAAACACACACGCACTCGGACATGCACAAGGACACACGCACACGTAACGTACACACACACACACACACGGCACACACACACA
>BOPN01001034.1:149736-152236 GCA_017312705.2 Penaeus japonicus
GCAACGAGACCGGAAGCAGCAGTTGCACCACTCTAAGAAACAGAGGCCATGACAATGAAAAAAAAGTAAGAAAGAAAGAGAGAGAAAGAAAGAAAGAAAAAATATTGTACCGAACTGATGAAGACCTGTGACTGATAATGATGATGATGAGGACGCTGAGAGATAATAACAAAAACAACGATTTCGAAACAATAATGCAATAATTCTACGACTGTGAAATTCGCTACTTAATTAATCACTTCGGGAATAATATTACACCACGAGCGGATAATGAAACATCGAAACAAACAAACAAGCTTTTCTTCTCTTCTCGTTTTCTTCCTAATGTCCTGTTATTTTCGTTTTCTTTGCTTTCTTCTCTTTCTCATTTTCTTTGCTATTTCTTCTTTCGTTTTCTTTGCTTGTTTTCCTTTCTTCCCCGTTTTCTTTACTTCCTCTCTCCTCCTTAATTTCATTTTCTCTTTCCTTCGATCACCCTTTATTCTTATTTCTGTTCGTCTGTTCTAGTTCACTACCGTTTCTTTTTTTTTCTTCCTTCCCCTTTTCCCTCTTCCATGACTCTCCCTCTGCCTTTTATTCTTCGCGTCCCTTTCAATTCCCCTTTTGATTTTTTTTTCTCCCGACTTCCCCTCCCCTTCTCTTTGTCTATCTATTTCACTTCCCATTCATTTGCTCCCCTTTCCCCATCTTTCATTTTTTTATTATTACCCTTCCCATTCCTGTCAAATACTTACAACCAATTGAGCTTAATCATATACTTTCTCAATTCCTCTCTTTTCTTTATCATCATAACTATTATAATTTTTATCATTATTCTCATAATCATCATAATTATCATTACTATTGCATCATTTACAACATTTCCCTCATTATTCTTATTCTAATCTTACCATCACCATCGTTATCATCATTATCAATATTATCATTGCATTTTTATCATCAATATCATCATTATCATCATCACTATCACTATTATCATTATTATCCTCATAACCATTATTTTTCCCTCCTCTGGGCTGGCGTGTCGTGCTAACAAGGAAGGTGTTTGGGGAAATAACACGTCAGGAGGTGGAAGTGTCGCTCGAGTGTACTTGTTGTGTTTTTGTTGTTGTTCTGTGGTGGTAAGCTTAATTCACTATTTTTTATGTCCTACTTGTTTTGTTTTTTGTTCGTTTCCTTTTTTTCTTTGTCGTTCCTCTATAGCGACAAGGTTATTCAATATCTTCTTTGAATCGTTTGCTTGTTTCTTTGTTGTGTCTGTGCGCACATCTTCCCCCCCCCCCTCCTCTTCCCTTCTCTCTCTCTCTCTCTCTCTCTCTCTCTCTCTCTCTCTCTCTCTCTCTCTCTCTCTCTCTTTCCTCCGCCCCTTCTCTCTCTCTATCTCCCTTCATTGTTCCTCGAAAATCGACAGGGTGGGAAGAGCTGGAAGAAAGGGAAGGCCAGAAAAGACGGCGTATAGGATGGAAAGGAGGGTACAGGAACGAAGGAGGGGAGAAAGGAAGGATGAAGGAGGGAAGGAAAGGAGGGATGGGAAAGATGGAAGGGAGGAAGGGATGGGAAAGATGGAGAAGAGAAGGAAGGGAAGAAAGGGAAAGAAGAAAGGAAGGAGGGAAAGAAATGAAGGGTAGAAAGACGGGACGGGAAGGAAGCGTGCTATGGTTGTTCCATCCACGAAGATAAAGGAAGGAAACATTAAAGAAGGCCAGAGAAAAAAGGGGAAAGAGAAAGTAGACGAGAACAAGGGGGAAATAGAGAAGGGAAGAGCCAAGAGGGAGAGCCATGAGGGAGGGAAGGAAGGGGAAAGTAGGGAAGGAAGAGCGAATGTATGGCTGACACATCACCGCCCCTTTTGGAGAGTTGCTACGTGGCAGAGGAGAGAGGAGGAGGACAAGAAGAGAGTTGGGGAGGTGGGGGGGGGGGGGTTAGGAAGGGAGGGAGGTTGGAGGGGAGAGCACAGCATAAAACGGGAAAGGGTAGAGGAGGGAAGAGAGAGAAGGGACGAAGAGAAGGGAAGGGGATAGATACACGATGGAAAGAGAAGGCATAGATAGAAGAAAGCAAGGAAGGAAGGAAGGAAGGAGGAAAGAGACGGAGGGCGTATGACTGTCCCCGCCACGCCCCCTTTCCTACCTCCCCCTCCCCCTCCCCCTCCCCCCTCGCCCCCCTGACCACGCCGTTGCAACAGCCAATCGAGCAGGAAACGCTCACTGGGATTGATTTTCAATTACCGACGGCGCCGACAACACTTCCATGCGAATTCGAAGCCGAGTAAATATTGGACGAAAAAAAAAGAAGAGAGATAGAAAGGGGGAGGGAAGGGGAAGAGGAAGAGGAAGAGAGAGGGAGAGGGAGAGGGAGAGGGAGAGAGAGAGAGAGAGTGTGTGAGAGAGAGAGATAGATAGAAAGAGAGAGAGAGAAAGGGGGAAGGTGATGGAGGGAGAGAGGGAGAGAAGGAGAGAGGGGGAAGGGAGGAGAGGGAAAGGACAAGGGGAGGGAGGAG
>BOPN01001034.1:157236-159736 GCA_017312705.2 Penaeus japonicus
ATGAAATATGAAGTCACGAATAAGGGAGATACAAAGCAAATCTAAATATTGAGTAAAAAGAAAAAAAAAAAACCTTAGAGACGAGGAGGAGGAGGAGAAAATGCAGGAAAATCGTCCGCTGGTTGAAGTCAAAGTAAGTGCATAACAAGAAACTCATTTACAAGATCGTTGGGTAAGAAAAAGGGTGGAAAATTGTCATGGCGATTTCCATTTTCTGTTGCTTAATGATTATGCAAATTATAATGATGATGCTAAGTGATGAACCTGCAAAGGGAATTATAATTATAGTGATGATAATGATATGCACAGGGACCCCCCCCCCCCCCCCACACACACACATACACACACACACATGAAACTAAAAACCACATCGACCTCCGCCCCACCCACTCTATATCTCTACCCACTCTATCTCTCCGCCCACTCCATCGCTCCACCCACTCTATCTATCCACCCACTCCATCGCTCCACCCACTCCACTTTACATGCGCCTTTTTCGAAAGAGTCCCATCCCGGTTCGGATCATTTCCATAAGGGCGGGAGTCCGAGTCCCGTCCCGTCCCGTCCCGTTGGCCGTCCGTCACAAGTCAAAGCTTAATCCTCGCTCCGCTTCGCTGGATTTTGCTCCATGTTCCTTTTCTCCTCTTTATCTCGTCTCTTTCTTTACTTTGGTCTCTCTTCTTTTCTCTACTTCTCTCTCTTTTCTCTTTCTATCACTCATTCTATCTAGCTTTCTTTCTTTCTTTCTTTCTGTCTGTCCGTCCCTCTCTTCCTCCTTTCCTTCCTCCTCCTCTCACCCCGCCTCCCTCCCCCCCCCCACTCCCTCTCTCTCTCTCTCTCTCTCTCTCTCTCTCTCTCTCTCTCTCTCTCTCTCTCTCTCTCTCTCTCTCTCTCTCTCGGCAGAGCAGGATGTGGGGTTATCATTATAAATAAAGATGCATTATTTTTGTAGATAGTAGGGGAGTGCTGGACTCTCTTAACAGCAGGGACGCTGTGTTTGAGCACATTGTTAACCGATTGATTGCTCATAGGCTGCGAGGCCAGGGACGTGTGATTACATTCGTCTGGATCGCATCGCATGTCGGTATCACCCTTAATGAGGCTGTGGATGAGGTAGCGAAGGAGGCAGCCAAAAAATGTGAGGTGGACATCCAAAGTGCTCAGACTCTTAAGTAGGCAAGGAGCAATATCAAGAGGATACAGTTAGACTATGATGAGATTAAAAAAGACGAGCTGGTTGAGACGAGCGAAAGCTTGCAACACAACATGCATCTATCAGTGAACACAGGAGGGACAAGAGCAAGTGGAAAGACTCTGTGCATATGGGAATTAGGTTAGGGTATTGATACTATTGGGAGTAATGCTAGGTTGTCACCCGTAAGTGACCCACAGACACATCCCCCTAACTCTGTGGACCAGCGAGGGCCACCGCATCAAGAACGGGTGCGGCCAAAGAAGTTAGTTCAACCACTGAGAGTAGGGACTTTGAATGTTGGTTCTATGACCGGCAGAGGTAGAGGCTTAGCTGATTAGGTGTCCCGACAGGTGAACAGGAAAAAGAATGCAGGGTGTGTAGGTCATCAAGGTCACACACTTCAGTACATTATACCTTACAGTGTCCCATGCCTCAGCTTTACAGAAACTCAGAGATAGCTGGACTCCCCGAACAAGCTGTATGGATGTTAAGATATGGATAGGTAATATTTTTTTTGAAGAAGTACAAACACTTTGCATCGATCACATGATTGTAGTTGACAACTGTGTATATCCGATTGTGACTCCCCTTCTGTCGAGACTATGATAGCCCAAGTAGGATTTTATTGAGATGTGGATGAATATCATTTATGATACATCATCCTGTTGAATACAAACATATTTTTAGGCTTTCTGATAAATTATTTCCTCCAGGAACATACGTATATTTCATTAACATATATGTACGTCACATTTTCAAGTATGTAATCGTGTGACCTCAGGAGAGGACTTAGCATGCTGAGGGTGATAATCTATACTGTCATATCGCTCTCCAGATATGTAACACTTAACTGTGTATGCTTGTGATTGACCCGTCTTTTGTTCTGTATATATTTCAACATGTTGACATAGCTGTAAGGTTTTGTAAAATATATGTGAGCCCAAAGAGGGACTAAGATTGGGGTGAGGATAATCTATGTTACCTCATCCTTTTGAGATGTACGTAATCACTTGTCTCAATAAACTCGTCAAAGTCAAAAGTCTCTCTCTCTCTCTCTCTCTCTCTCTCTCTCATAGAAAAAAAAAACTAGAATCATTCGACGAGAATAGCACAGCACGAGACTAATCATTTCGCCTTCCGGAGGGGGCTGTCGCGCGAGCGGGCGGGAATGAAGGCGGGGTAGAAAGGAGGAGGACGACGGGTGGTACGGGCTTAGAGGCGAGTAGGGTAGGTGGGAAGGGTGTGGATGGGCGGGCGTGACGGGCGGGCGGGACGCGGCGAAACCACCCCGTTGGCGGCGTGTTA
>BOPN01001034.1:189736-194736 GCA_017312705.2 Penaeus japonicus
CCTTCACCCTTCTCTCTCCTTTACCCCATTCCTTCTCTCTATCCTTCATCAGCTCCTTCTCTCTCTCCTTCATCAGCTCCTTCTCTCTCTCCTTCACCCGCTCCATCTCTCTCTCCTTCACCCGCTCCTTCTCTCTCTCTCCTTTATCCGCTCCTTCTCTCTCTCCTTCATCCGCTCCTTCTCTCTCTCCTTCACCTGTTCCTTCTCTCTATCCTTCATCAGCTCCTTCTCTCTCTCCTTCACCTGCTCTTTCTCTCTCTCCTTCACCTGTTCCTTCTCTCTACTTCACCTGCTCCTTCTCTCTCTCCTTCACCCGCTCCTTCTCTCTCTCCTTCACCCGCTCCTTCTCTCTCTCCTTCACCCGCTCCTTCTCTCTCTCCTTCACCCGCTCCTTCTCTCTCTCCTTTACCCGCTCCTTCTCTCTATCCTTCATCAGCTCCTTCTCTCTCTCCTTCATCAGCTCCTTCTCTCTCTCCTTCACCCGCTCCTTCTCTCTCTCCTTTACCCGCTCCTTCTCTCTATCCTTCATCCGCTCCTTCTCTCTATCCTTCATCCACTCCTTCTCTCCATCCTTCATCCGCTCCTTCTCTCTATCCTTCACCCACTCCTTCCCTCTCTCCTTCACCCGCTCCTTCTATCTCTCCTTCACTCTCTCCTTAACCCGCTCCTTCCCTCTCTCCTCCATCCTCCTTCTCTCCTTCTCCTTCTCCCTCTCCCTCCCCTTCTCTTGCTCCCTCGCACGATGTACAAAAAAAAAAAAAAAAAAAAAAAAAAAAATATATATATATATATATATATATATATATATATATATATTATATATATATAAATAAATATATATATATATATATATATATATATATATATATATACATATATATACATATATCCATCTGAACAGAAGTTAGATGATTAACTGAATCAAGATGTCCCAAAGTTATTTCACGTCCCTCCGAAAATCTTCCTCCTGGCTGTCCATCCTCGCCGCTCGCTTTCACCCTCTGCCTAGGCTGGTATGTGAAAGTTGGACGTGCGGTCCGTAGATTTTATTTTGGGGTCCAGGAGAGATGACGTCCTTTATACAAAACCAGGTATTATTTTTGGAGCAAATATTCAAATGGGAGTCGAGTCGTGACATGTTTGAAAAATTACTTATTTCACTAAGCTCGACCCCCCCCCCCCCCCCCCATTTCTAGTTTTATCCAGCTCCAGCCGGTTTTTCTTACGCCTGAAAAGCTCTGCTAACTACTTTCAAAAAAGTTGCTTTGATGTTAATTAAACATTTCATGGCTTCCAAACGCAAATTATGTTACCCATTTTCTGTATTTTACTTTAAAATATCACTTGATCCTTTATTTTTGTTTGTTTGTTTTTGTTTATCCCTCGTCCTGCGTCTTTAAAAGTGATGCGAACTTCCCCTCCCCATATATCCACTTAACTGCACTCCTATTATTATAAATTACACTGTCCTCCTGCATTTCTCTCCCCTTACATATCGTCAATAAAAATACTAAAATCCCCTCTAAAATACACATCCATTAAACCTATTGTACTTACTGATCCTTCTCTTGCTCTCTTACCCTCTCTTCCCATTCCTCTATGTACATGAGGTAAATCCTAACCGCCCCCCACCCCCACCCCCACCCACATCCATCTGCCTGCCGACCGCACAAACCACCAGCTGTCTGTTCATCCTCCGTGTCCTTCCGACACCATCCTATCCCATCCCATCCCATCCCATCCCGTCCCATCTCACCTCATCCTATCCCGACTCAGTCCCCCGCCAATCCCATCCCACCCCATCATATCCCAACCCCATCCAATCTCACGCAACCCCACCCCATCCCATCACATCTCATCCCCCCCCCCATCCCACTTCACCCCACTCCACCTCATCTATCCTACCCCAACATCCCCCCTCAACCCCTCATAGAAAATAAAAAGGGGGGAGGGGGGAGGGGGACGCCGAGCCCTTCAGGTGAGCTTCGGCGATGCAGAGCGACCGAGGAGATCGATAAGCTTTTCATTATATACCGGACGGACGCCGATAACGACACACCGGCTTCTAAAATCGGCCTCGAGGTGCGCTTCAGGCCTGACCTGCACCTCGGCCTTTCCTCCTTCCCCTCCCCCCCTAACCTACTCTTCCCCTTCTCCTTCTCCTTCTCCTTTCTCCCTTCTTCTTTTTCTTCTTCTTCTTCTTCTTATTATTATTATTATTATCATTATTATTATTATTATTATCCTTCATATTTTTCTTCTTCCTCCTCTTCCCCGCCTCCCTCCTCTTCCTCTACTTTTCTCCTCTGTGTCCTTTCTCCCTCCTCCTCTTCCCAAATCTCCGCCTCTTCCTCCTCTCCCTTCTCCTCTTTCCCACACGCTTCCTCTCCATCTTCCTCCTCTACTCTCTCCTAAACGCTCCTCCACTCTCAACATCTCCTCTCTCTCTCTCTCCCTCTTTCTCCTCTCTCCTTCTCTCCTCCTCCCCACCTCCTGACCTTCTCCATGGTTTTCAACCCCCTACCAGCTCCCCACCCCCTACCCCTCTTCTTCCTTTGCCTCTTCCTCGTCCCCCACCACCGCCTCCCCCTACCCATTGTCCTCATCCCCTCCACTTCTTCCTCTAATCCTCCTTCCCCATTGTGTTTACCCCCCCCCCGTACACCCCACCCCATCTCCTTCGCCCCCCCCCCTTCCCACTCTTCTGCCGGGCAACCAGACACACCTCTCGAGCCTAAGGCAACGGACCCCTCTCTTTCTATTTCTTTCTCTTTCTTTCTTTCTTTCTCTCTCTCTCTCTCTCTCTCTCTCTCTCTCTCTCTCTCTCTCTCTCTCTCTCTCTCTCTCTCTCTCTCTCTCTCTCTCTCTCTCTCTCTCTCACTTTTCCTGCCTCCTTCTCTTACAATCTGTGTGAGTTTGTGCTTGCGTGTGTGTGTATGTGTGTGTGTGTGTGTGTGTGTGTGTGTGTGTGTGTGTGTGTGTGTGTGTGTGTGTGTGTGTGTGTGTGTGTGTGTTTGACTACTTATCTATCTATCTATCTATCTACTCATCTATCTATCTACTCATCTATCTATCTATCTATCTATCTATCTATCTATCCATCTATCCATCCATCTCCCTCCCTCCCTCATTCCCTCTCCCTGCCCCACAAGCAAAGCACCGATGAGCGTCCTGGCCCCTCACACGCAGAGACAGCTGATCAAGGCGAGGCAATAAGAAGTAATAAGATCCATTGGACGCATTTCAGACGCGTTTAGCGCTCATGAGAACGCCCTCGTCAGGAATGTCTCCCCCTCCCCCCCTTTCCCCCCTTCCCCTTGTCTCTTCTATCCCCTCTTCCTCTCTCTCTCAACCCTTGTCTCTTCTTCCCTCTTCTACCCCCTCCTCCTCCCTTTACTTTCCCGTCTCCCTCCCTCCTTCCCTCTATCTATCTCCCCCTCGTCTTCCTTCGTTTTTCCTCTTCTCATCTCTCTTTCCTCTTTCCACCGCTCCCCTTCCCTCTTCTGCCTTCCCCTCCCCTCCTCTTCCTTCGTCCCCTTCCATCTCCCGTCCCTCTTTTCCACTATTCTCTCTCTATTACTTCCCTCCCCCCTCCCCCACTACCCACCTCCAGGCAAAACAGCTGATTCGACACTGTCTCGACGCTGCCAACTGCTTCTGACGCGCGCACTAATGAGACGCCAGGCACAACGCCGCCCGACAGCTCAACGGCGCTCGCCCGGAGAAACACGCGGAGAACAATATCCGGCTGAGTTTGATATCAAGACCCTGAACGCATCCGCTAGCACGCACGCACACACACGCACGCACGCAGACACACACACACACACACACACTCATCGCCTTCTATGTATCAAATGATCGATTTTATCGACATGTATCCGTCAATCTATATACCTACATACCTACCAACGTCCGTATAGACCTATCAATCTATCTACTCTATCTACCCACCTATCCATCTATCTACCTCTCTATCGGATATGCATGCACCGTTATAAACAAACTGCCGATAATCCATCGCAAAAAAAAAAAAAAAAAAAAAAAAAAAAAAAAAAAAAAAAAAAAAAAAAAAAAAAAAATCCATACTCGCGAAACTTTTCCCCCAAAATCCTGCCGACGCGTTGCAGCTACAACCGCCTGAGAGAAAATTTCCCTAAACTTTCCCCCCAAAAATCCTTCCAACGCTTTGTAGCTACAACCACCTGACAGAAAAATTTCCCTAAACTTTTTTACTTTTTTTTCTACAACACCTATAAAGGTGATATCGACGTGTCCCTTCTCCAGGTGGTCGACCGTAACGACCAAATATTGGCTTAATTTTTTTTTTTTAAGACTCCCCCAAGCAGGCAAAAAGTGCACACGCACACACATACTAGTAAAAAAAAAGTAAATAAGTAGAAAAAAAAAATACATACTCCTACTCACTTCTCTTCCAAACTCACACACACAAAGCAATACACACACTCACACATACACATACACATACACACACACAATAATATCATTATCATCATTGTTTCTATTACAATTACAAGATACATAGATAATTACTGTAGATATGTAGATATGCTGGTAGATAGATAGATAGATAGATATGTAAGAAGGAAGATATATATACATATATACATACATACATACGTACACACACCCACACACACACAACCCACCAACAAAATCTAAATCCACACCACCCAAAACCTCCTCCAACTCCACCCCCAACAACCAAACAATCTAAGAAACAAACAAACAAACAACCTTAACCCCCCCACCCACCCCCGCGCACACCTGCCTCCCCCCCCCCCCTCTTGGACCTCGGTATCTCGAAGCGGAATCCCCCCCCCCCAGCTGGCCGCCGGACCGACCCGACCGCCGGCGATGAAGCTCAAAGGCCTCGTCGCTTGCTCCGGGCGGCCCGGCTTAAAGCCAGCCTCGGCCGGCGCGCCGTTACGGAACGCGGGAAGCTGCTACACCTGAAGGCGGGAGAGGGGAGAGGGGAG
>BOPN01001034.1:204736-212236 GCA_017312705.2 Penaeus japonicus
GAAGTAGCAAAGAAGGGAAGAAGGGAAAAAGAAAGGGAAGAAGGACTATAAGAGGGAGGGAAAGACGGAAAGAGGGAAGGAAGGAAGGACGGAGTGAGGGAAGGAGGGAGAAGGAAGGGAACGATGGAATGAGGGATGGATGGAGGGAGGGAGGAAGTGAGAAGGGAAGGTGGGAAAGAGGGAGGGAGGAAAGGAAGAAGAAAGGAGGGAGGGAACGATGAAAGGAGGGAAGGAGTTAAGGAGGAAAGAAGGGAGGGAGGAAAGGAGGGAGGAAGAGAGGAGACATGGGAAGGCCTCGGAAATCAATGGCTTTTTGGAAGTGTGCGCGCTTGTGTGCCTCTATGTGTCGGCGTGAACCTCCGGCCATAGGGAAGGGAGGGAGGGAGGGGAGGGAAGGAAGGAGGAATAAGGGGGGAAGGGAGGGAGGAAGGGGAGGGAAGGGAGGGAGGGAGGGGAGGGAAGGAGGAATAAGCGGAAGAGGGAAGGAGGAATAAGCGGAGGAGGGAAGGAGGAATAAGCGGAGGAGGGAAGGAGGAATAAGGGGAGGAGGGAAGGAGGAATACGGGGGAAGGGGGAGGGGGAGGAAGGGGAGGAAGGGAGGGAATGGCGGAGGGAGGGAAGGGAGGAATAAGCCGGAGGGGAGGGAAGGAGGAATAAGGGGAGGAGGGAAGGAGGAATAAGCGGAGGAGGGAAGGAGGAATAAGGGGAGGAGGGAAGGAGGAATAAGGGGTAGAGAGGGAGGAAGGGGAGGGAAGGAGGAATAAGCGGAGGAGGGAAAAGAGGAATAAGGGGAGGAGGGAAGGAGGAATAAGGGGGAGGAGGGAAGGAGGAATAAAAGGGGAAGGGAGGGAGGAATAAGGGGAGAAGGGAAGGAGGAATAAGGGGAGGAGGGAAGGAGGAATAAAGGGGAAGGGAGAGGGAGGAATAAGGGGAGGAGGGAAGGAGGAATAAGGGGAGGAGGGAAGGAGGAATAAGGGGAGGAGGGAAGGAGGAATAAGGGGAGGAGGGAAGGGGAGGGAAGGGGGAATAAGGGGAAGGGAGGGAGGAATAAGAGGGGGAGGAGGGAAGGAGGAATAAGGGGGAGGAGGAAGGAGGAATAAGGGGAGGAGGGAAGGAGGAATAAGCGGAGGAGGGAAGGAGGAATAAGGGGAGGAGGGAAGGAGGAATAAGGGGAGGAGGGAAGGAGGAATAAGGGGAGGAGGGAAGGAGGAATAAGGGGGGAAGAGAGGGAGGAAGGGGAGGGAAGGAGGAATAAGGGGGAAGGGAGAGGGAGGAATAAGGGGAGGAGGGAAGGAGGAATAAGGGGAGGAGGGAAGGAGGAATAAGGGGAGGAGGAAGGAGAAATAAGGGGAGGAGGGAAGGAGGAATAAGGGGAGGAGGGAAGGAGGAATAAGGGGAGGAGGGAAGGAGGAATAAGCGGAGGAGGGAAGGAGGAATAAGGGGAGGAGGGAAGGAGGAATAAGGGGAGGAGGGAAGGAGGAATAAGGGGAGGAGGGAAGGAGGAATAAGGGGGGAAGGGAGGGAGGAATAAGGGGAGGAGGGAAGGAGGAATAAGGGGAGGAGGGAAGGAGGAATAAAGGGGAAGGAGGGAGGAATAAGGGGAGGAGGGAAGGAGGAATAAGGGGAGGAGGGAAGGAGGAATAAGGGGAGGAGGGAAGGAGGAATAAGGGGAGAGGAAGGAAGAATAAGGGAGGAGGGAAGGAGGAATAAGGGGAGGAGGGAAGGAGGAATAAGGGGAGGAGGGAAGGAGGAATAAGCGGAGGAGGGAAGGAGGAATAAGGGGGAGGAGGAAGGAGGAATAAGGGGGAAGAGAGGGAGGAAGGGGGAGGAAGGAGGAATAAGGGGGGAAGGGAGGGAGGAATAAGGGGAGGAGGGAAGGAGGAATAAGGGGAGGAGGGAAGGAGGAATAAGGGGAGGAGGGAAGGAGGAATAAGGGGAGGGGAGGGAAGGAAGAGAGGAGGAATAAGGGGGAAGAGAGGGAGGAAGGGGGAGGGAAGGAGGAGGGAAGGAGGAGGGAAGGAGGAATAAGGGGAGGAGGGAAGGAGGAATAAGGGGAGGAGGGAAGGAGGAATAAGGGGGAAGGGGGAGGAAGGGAGGGAAGGAGGAATAAGCGGAGGAGGAAGGAGGAATAGGGGAGGAGGAAGGAGGAATAAGGGAGGAGGGAAGGAGGAATAAGGGGAGGAGGGAAGGAGGAATAAGGGGAGGAGGGAAGGAGGAATAAGGGGAGGAGGGAAGGGAGAGAGAGAATAAGAGGGGGAAGAGAGGGAGGAAGGGGAGGGAAGGAGGAGGAATAAGGGGGAAGGGAGGGAGGAATAAGGGGAGGAAGGAGGAATAAGGGGAGGGAGGGAAGGAGGAATAAGGGGAGGAGGGGGGAAGAAGGAGGAATAAGGGGAGGAGGGAAGGAGGAATAAGCGGAGGAGGGAAGGGGAGGAGCTGGGGATGGGGAAGGAGGAATAAGGGGAGGAGGGAAGGAGGAATAAGGGGAGGAGGGAAGGAGGAATAAGGGGAGGAGGGAAGGAGGAATAAGGGGAGGAGGGAAGGAGGAAGGAGAGGGAAGGAGGAATAGGGGGAGGAGGGAAGGGGAGGGAATAAGGGGAGGAAGGAAGGAGGAATAAGGGGAGGAGGGAAGGAGGAATAAGGGGGGAAGAGAGGGAGGAAGGGGAGGGAAGGAGGAGGGGGAGGGAAGGAGGAATAAGGGGAGGAGGGAAGGAGGAATAAGGGGAGGAGGGAAGGAGGAATAAGGGGAGGAGGGAAGGAGGAATAAGGGGAGGAGGGAAGGAGGAATAAGGGGAGGAGGGAAGGAGGAATAAGGGGGAAGAGAGAGGAGAGGAAGGGGGAGGGAAGGAGGAGGGAAGGAGGAGGGAAGGAGGAATAAGGGGAGGAGGGAAGGAGGAATAAGGGGAGGAGGGAAGGAGGAATAAGGGGGGAAGAGAGGGAGGAAGGGGAGGGAAGGAGGAATAAGCGGAGGAGGGAAGGAGGGAATAAGGGAGGAGGGAAGGAGGAATAAGGGGAGGAAGGAAGGAGGAATAAGGGGAGGAGGGAAGGAGGAATAAAGGGGGAAGGGAGGGAGGAATAAGGGGAGGAAGGAAGGAGGAATAAGGGGAGGAGGGAAGGAGGAATAAGGGGGAAGGGGAGGGAGGAATAAGGGGAGGAGGGAAGGAGGAATAAGGGGAGGAGGGAAGGAGGAATAAGGGGAGGAGGGAAGGAGGAATAAGCGGAGGAGGGAAGGAGGAATAAGGGGAGGAGGGAAGGAGGAATAAGGGGAGGAGGGAAGGAGGAATAAGGGGAGGAGGGAAGGAGGAATAAGCGGAGGAGGGAAGGAGGAATAAGGGGAGGAGGGAAGGAGGAATAAAGGGGGGGAAGGGAGAGGGAGGAATAAAAGGGAGGAAGGAAGGAGGAATAAGGGAGGAGGGGAAGGAGGAATAAGCGGAGGGAGGGAAGGAGGAATAAGGGGATGAGGAAGGAGGAATAAGGGGAGGAGGGAAGGAGGAATAAAGGGGGAAGGGAGGGAGGAATAAAGGGAGGGAAGGAAGGAGGAATAAGGGGAGGAGGGGAAGGAATAAGCGGAGGAGGGAAGGAGGAATAAGGGGAGGAGGGAAGGAGGAATAAGGGGGGAAGAGAGGGAGGAAGGGGAGGGAAGGAGGAATAAGCGGAGGAGGAAGGAGGAGTCAGGGAGGAGGGGAAGGAGGAATAAGGGGAGGAGGGAAGGAGGAATAAGGGGGGAAGAGAGGGAGGAAGGGGAGGGAAGGAGGAATAAGGGGAGGAGGGAAGGAGGAATAAGGGGAGGAGGGAAGGAGGAATAAGGGGAGGAGGGAAGGAGGAATAAAGGGGGAAGGGAGGGAGGAATAAGGGGAGGAGGGAAGGAGGAATAAGGGGAGGAGGGAAGGAGGAATAAGGGGAGGAGGGAAGGAGGAATAAGGGGAGGAAGGAAGGAGGGAATAAGGGAGGAGGAAGGAGGAATAAGCGGAGGAGGGAAGGAGGAATAAGGGGAGGAGGGAAGGAGGAATAAGGGGAGGAGGGAAGGAGGAATAAGGGGAGGAAGGAAGGAGGAATAAGGGGAGGAGGGAAGGAGGAATAAGCGGAGGAGGGAAGGAGGAATAAGGGGAGGAGGGAAGGAGGAATAAGGGGGAGGAGGAGGAAGGAGGAATAAGGGGAGGAGGGAAGGAGGAATAAGGGGGGAAGGGAGGGAGGAATAAGGGGAGGAGGGAAGGAGGAATAAGGGGAGGAGGGAAGGAGGAATAAGGGGAGGAGGAAGGAGGGAATAAGCGGAGGAGGGAAGGAGGAATAAGGGGAGGAGGGAAGGAGGAATAAGCGGAGGAGGGAAGGAGGAATAAGGGGGGAGAGAGAGGGAGGAAAGAGAGGGAGGGGAAGGAGGAATAAGCGGAGGAAGGAGGAATAAGGGGAGGGAAGGAGGAATAAGGGGAGGAGGAAGGAGAATAAAGGGGAAGGGAGGGAGGAATAAGGGGAGGAGGGAAGGAGGAATAAGGGGAGGAGGGAAGGAGGAATAAGAGAGGAGGAGGGAAGGAGGAATAAGGGGAGGAGGGAAGGAGGAATAAGGGGAGGAGGGAAGGAGGAATAAGCGGAGGAGGGAAGGAGGAATAAGGGGAGGAGGAAGGGGAATAAGGGGGAAGAGAGGGAGGAAGGGGAGGGAAGGAGGAATAAGCGGAGGAGGGAAGGAGGAATAAGGGAGGAGGGGAAGGAGGAATAAGGGGAGGAGGGAAGGAGGAATAAGGGGAGGAGGGAAGGAGGAATAAGGGGAGGAGGGAAGGAGGAATAAGGGGGAAGAGAGAGGGAGGAAGGGGAGGGAAGGAGGAATAAGCGGAGGAGGGAAGGAGGAATAAGGGGAGGAGGGAAGGAGGAATAAGGGGAGGAAG
Organism: Penaeus japonicus; assembly: GCA_017312705.2. Classification (NCBI taxonomy): domain Eukaryota; kingdom Metazoa; phylum Arthropoda; class Malacostraca; order Decapoda; family Penaeidae; genus Penaeus; species Penaeus japonicus. The sequence continues at coordinate 209,611 of BOPN01001034.1, forward strand.
GAAGGAGGAATAAGGGGGAAGAGAGAGGGAGGAAGGGGAGGGAAGGAGGAATAAGCGGAGGAGGGAAGAAGGAGGAGGAATAAGGGGAGGAGGGAAGGAGGAATAAGGGGAGGAGGGAAGGAGGAATAAGGGGAGGAGGGAAGGAGGAATAAGCGGAGGAGGGAAGGAGGAATAAGGGGAGGAGGGAAGGAGGAATAAAGGGGGAAGGGAGGGAGGAATAAAGGGAGGAAGGAAGGAGGAATAAGGGGAGGGAGGGAAGGAGGAATAAGCGGAGGAGGGAAGGAGGAATAAGGGGAGGAGGGAAGGAGGAATAAGGGGGAAGAGAGAGGGAGGAAGGGGAGGAGGGAAGGAGGAATAAGGGGAGGAGGGAAGGAGGAATAAGGGGAGGAGGGAAGGAGGAATAAGCGGAGGAGGGAAGGAGGAATAAGGGGGGGAAGAGAGGGAGGAAGGGGAGGGGAAGGAGGAGGGAAGGAGGAGGGAAGGAGGAATAAGGGGAGGAGGGAAGGAGGAATAAGGGGAGGAGGGAAGGAGGAATAAAGGGGGAAGGGAGGGAGGAATAAAGGGAGGAGGAGGGAAGGAGGAATAAAGGGGGGAAGGGAGGGAGGAATAAAAGGGAGGAGGGAAGGAGGAATAAGGGGAGGAGGGAAGGAGGAATAAGGGGAGGAGGGAAGGAGGAATAAGGGGAGGAAGGAAGGAGGAATAAGGGGAGGAGGGAAGGAGGAATAAGGGGAGGAGGGAAGGAGGAATAAGCGGAGGAGGGAAGGAGGAATAAGGGGGGAAGAGAGGGAGGAAGGGGAGGGAAGGAGGAATAAGCGGAGGAGGGAAGGAGGAATAAGGGGAGGAGGGAAGGAGGAATAAGGGGAGGAGGGAAGGAGGAATAAAGGGGGAAGGGAGGGAGGGAACCAAGGGGAGGAGGGAAGGAGGAATAAGGGGGGAAGAGAGGGAGGAAGGGGAGGGAAGGAGGAATAAGCGGAGGAGAGGGAAGAGGAGATAAGGGGGAGGAGGGAAGGAGGAATAAGGGGAGGAGGGAAGGAGGAATAAGGGGAGGAAGGAAGGAGGAATAAGGGGAGGAGGGAAGGAGGAATAAGCGGAGGAGGGAAGGAGGAATAAGCGGAGGAGGGAAGGAGGAATAAGGGGAGGAGGGAAGGAGGAATAAGGGGAGGAGGAGGAATAAGGGGAGGAGGGAAGGAGGAATAAGCGGAGGAGGGAAGGAGGAATAAGGGGAGGAGGGAAGGAGGAATAAGGGGAGGAGGGAAGGAGGAATAAGCGGAGGAGGGAAGGAGGAATAAGGGGAGGAGGGAAGGGAGGAATAGTGAAGGAGGAGGAAGGAGGAATAAGGGGGAAGAGAGGGAGGAAGGGGGAGGAAGGAGGAATAAGCGGAGGAGGGAAGGAATAAGGGGAGGAGAATAAGGGGAGGGGAAGGAGGAATAAAGGGAGGAGGGAAGGAGGAATAAGGGGAGGAGGGAAGGAGGAATAAGGGGAGGAGGGAAGGAGGAATAAGGGGAGGAAGGAAGGAGGAATAAGGGGAGGAGGGAAGGAGGAATAAGGGGAGGAGGGAAGGAGGAATAAGGGGAGGAGGGAAGGAGGAATAAGGGGAGGAGGGAAGGAGGAATAAGGGGAGGAGGGAAGGAGGAATAAGGGGAGGAGGGAAGGAGGAATAAGGGGAGGAAGGAAGGAGGAATAAGGGGAGGAGGGAAGGAGGAATAAGCGGAGGAGGGAAGGAGGAATAAGGGGAGGAGGGAAGGAGGAATAAGGGGAGGAGGGAAGGAGGAATAAGGGGAGGAAGGAAGGAGGAATAAGGGAGGAAGGAGGAATAAGGGGAGGAGGGAAGGAGGAATAAGGGGAGGAGGGAAGGAGGAATAAGGGGAGGAGGGAAGGAGGAATAAGGGGAGGAGGGAAGGAGGAATAAGGGGAGGAGGGAAGGAGGAATAAGGGGAGGAGGGAAGGAGGAATAAGGGGAGGAGGGAAGGAGGAATAAGGGGAGGAGGGAAGGAGGAATAAGGGGAGGAAGGAAGGAGGAATAAGGGGAGGAGGAAGAAGACCAAGGGGAGAAGGGAAGGAGGAATAAGGGGAGGAGGGAAGGAGGAATAAGGGGAGGAGGGAAGGAGGAATAAGGGGAGGAGGGAAGGAGGAATAAGCGGAGGAGGGAAGGAGGAATAAGGGGAGGAGGGAAGGAGGAATAAGGGGGGAAGGGAGGGAGGAATAAGGGGAGGAGGGAAGGAGGAATAAGGGGAGGAGGGAAGGAGGAATAAGGGGAGGAGGGAAGGAGGAATAAGGGGAGGAGGGAAGGAGGAATAAGGGGAGGAGGGAAGGAGGAATAAGGGGGAGGAGGGAAGAAGGAATAAGGGGAGGAGGGAAGGAGGAATAGCGGGAGGGAAGGAGGAATAAGGGGGGAAGGGAGGGAGGAATAAGGGGAGGAGGGAAGGAGGAATAAGGGGAGGAGGGAAGGAGGAATAAGCGGAGGAGGGAAGGAGAATAAGAGGGGAGGAGGGAAGGAGGAATAAGCGGAGGAGGGAAGGAGGAATAAGGGGAGGAGGGAAGGAGGAATAAGGGGGGAAGGGAGGGAGGAATAAGGGGAGGAGGGAAGGAGGAATAAGGGGAGGAGGGAAGGAGGAATTGGGGAGGA
>BOPN01001034.1:219736-229736 GCA_017312705.2 Penaeus japonicus
CTAATTCGCTAGCTTCATTACCGCCGGGCGAGCGTCCCTTCATTTTCTTCTCTTTTTTTTTTTTTTTCTTTTTTTCTCTTTGTTAAGGGTCATAGCTCGATCGCATGACCCTCCTTTTGTCGCTCTTATGGCCTTACTCTTAAAACACTGTCTTGGCCCGAGTCCAGGACACGAGCGACCCTCACCGAACAAGACCCGAAGTAGCGGTTTTAACCCTTGCAATCTGTGTGCAACCTGCGAGACCCTTTCTTGACGGACGAGAAGCTTGTTAACATTTTTGAAGTATTCCTTTTTTTTCTCTCTCTCAGGAAATTATCCCATCATCCGAAAAGAAAAATGCGTAGTTGCGGGTCCGCTGATACACATCCTGAAATCCAAAAATGAACGTTGCGCGCGAACAAATGGCGGGAAAACAGGACCTCCTCCTTCCCACGCGCGGGGCAACAACAGCGTCTGCGCCCTAGTCTTCAACTCAAAAGCCAACACGGAAAAGAAAAAAAACAAAAAACGAAAAACAACAAGAACACGCACGCAAAACAAACAAAAACACACACAAAAAAAAACACCTTCAACAAAACAAAACAAAAAAAGAAAATCTCAACAGACGCACTCGCCACGCCCCATATGCGAGACACGACACGACACGACACGACGCCACATCCAGCAGCGCGCCCGCGAACGACCGACACGTGGGAACGGAACGCGGCGGCGGCGACATGACAACCTGAACCCATCTACTTCCTGCTGCTTGTTATCTGCTTCCTTTTCCTTGGGGCTCGCTGCCTCGTCGCTCCGTCCGGCGCTCGAGCTCACGCGGGGATGGGAGGAGTCCTTTAGGAGGAATCCCGGCGGGGAACCGTTCTCGGTACAAGGAGGGGGAGGGGGCAGGGGAAGGGGAAGGGAGGAGGGGAGAGGGAGTAGGGGAGGGGGGGAAGGGGAGAGGGGGGGAGAGAGAGAGAGAGAGAGAGAGAAGGGGGGGGAGAGAGAGAGAGAGAGAGAGAGAGAGAGAGAGAGAGAGAGAGGGAGAGAGAGAGAGAGAGAGGAGAGGGGAGAGGGAGGGAGGGAGGGAGAGCTTAGACGAACGAACAGATAGAAATATAAAAAGGGCAAAAAGAAAGACGGAGAGAGAGAGGAGGGCCAGGTACAGCCCAGACATGCGCGGGAAAGAAGGTGGGGGGGGGGGAGTTAGGAGAGTCAAACACACTAAAAGCAGGAATGATCGAAGGAGAAAGAGAAGGAAACGGGAAACAAAGAGAAAGAAAGGGAGGAAGGAGGGGAAGGAAGTTCATCACCCACCCCCACCCCCAGCCCCCTCCCCCACACCCACCCACACGCCCCGCTTCCCTAGGAGGACGAGGGAGGGACCGAAAACGGTGGATGTCCAGGGTGGAAAACGTGATCAGAAATTTCAAGGGAGGGAGTTAACGGAGGAGGGAGGTAGGGAAGGGGGTGGATGGGAAGAGGGAGAGAGGGATAGGGGGGGATGAAGAGAGCGAGTGAGAAAGAGAGAGAGAGAGAGAGAGAGAGAGAGAGAAATATAAATATAAATATAAATAGAGAGAGAGAGCGAGAGAAAGAGAAAGAAAGAGAGAGAGAGAGAGAGAGAGAGAGAGAGAGAGAGAGAGAGAGAGAGAGAGAGAGAGAGAGAGAGAGAGAGAGAGAGAGAGAGAGAGAGAGAGGAGAGAGAAGAGGGAGAGAGAGAGAGAGAAAGAGAGAGAGAGAGAGAGAGGGAGGGAGGGAGGGAGGGAGAGAGAGAGAGAGAGAGAGAGAGAGAGAGAGGGAGAGAGAGAGAGAGAGAGAGAGAGAGAGAGGGAGAGAGAGAGGGAGAGAGGGAGAGAGGGAGAGAGGGAGGGAGGGAGGGAGGGAGGGAGGGAAATTGAAATTGAAATTGAAACATTTTATTTAGCCATTAAATAATACATATTAAGATACAATTTGTACAAGTGTTGGCTAAGCCTTTTGAGAACAAAAGTTCTCTTGAAGGCTTCATACAATGTTATTACCTAATAAATACACATACATATATTTGATATCGGCTAATTTCAGTTATCGAGATACATATATAGGTGATACTATGAATATGCAATGAGAAAAAAGAAAATGTGATATGATATTATATTACTTTATACATAGAAATATATTTGATATGACAAAATATCATATTACACGTGCATATATAACTCAATATTATATCACACACACACACACACACACACACACACACATATATACACACACACATATATATATATATATATATATATATATATATATATATATATATATATATATACATATATATATATTGATTATGATGCAGTATTACATTATGCGAACATAATACTTATTCATTACAATACACACATGAATATAATTAACATGACAAAATATTACATTTTATACACATATATTTGATATGACACAAATTACCTTATACACTGGTATATTTGATATGGTTTAGTTAAATAAACATAATATATAATTCGATTGAAATTAGTTATTATACACATATTGACCCCGGTATAATTACAACATGATATATGATTTATGATTACATTTTTCCAAATAATTTTTAAGAGTTAGAATATCTTGATATTAAGTAAAACTTAAGAGCTATCTTAAAGCTTGGCAGAGTTTGTTTTTGTCTAATATGGTCTGGGAGGCTGTTCCATACCTTAACACCATGATAATTAATGAAAGTTTTGGACTGATCAGATCTGCATAATGGATATTTTAGTAGAGTATCGTTTCTCAATTCATATCGAGAGTTCGATCTATGAGTGAACATATCATTTTGCAAGAGGTTGACGGATTTAAAAGTAAATATTGCAGAACAGTAGTCGTTGATTTCTTTAAACTTAAGCAATTTTTGGTTGAAACATGTATCATTTGTATGGTCATACTTTCTTAGGAATGCTATATTTCGAATTATCTTTTTCTGGGTAATGACAAGGGACTTCGTGCGATTGGCTGGAACAGCTCCCCAGGCTACGTGGCAGTATATTAGCAGGGAAATATTAAGGAATAATATATTTGTTTTAATGCGTGAGTTGTGTGAGGTATTACGAACATAGTAAATCATTCCACAATGTTTACTTATTTTGTTTTGGAGTTCGTAAATATGATCATACCATAATAATCTATAATCAATTATGACACCGAGAAATTTTGTCTTTGTTTCTTGCTTAACAATTTTGTTATTTATATTAAGTGATGGAATATTATCAGGGATGTTTTTGTTCCTATGAAATATGATGTAGTGAGTTTTTCGAGGTTGAGAGTGAGTTTGTTGCTTAAAATCCATTTATTGACTTGTTTAAGTTCTTCATTGACACTACTAATTAGATCATGAATATTTGGTCCACTTAGTATCAGGTTGCTATCATCCGCAAATAGCGTGAATTTTAGAATATTGCTACAGATGGTAAAGTCATTTATGAAAAGTAGAAAAAGATAAGGGCCTAAAATTGACCCTTGTGGTACACCATGTTTGACTGTGAGTGTGTGAGATTTTTGTTTATTATAATAGACAAATTGTGATCTATTGCTAAGGTATGTTTTAAACCATTTATTTGCCATTCCTCTAATTCCATAACTGTCTAATTTATCCAAGAGGATGTTGTGGTCGACAGTGTCGAATGCTTTGCTGAAATCTAAAAAAACTGCAATGGAATACTGATTGTCATCAAAAGCCCTTAGGATGCGCTCAGTGAAGGAAATGAGTGCTGTTTCTGTGGACTTTCCCTTCGAGAAGCCGAACTGGGAGTCATTTATGATGTTATTGTCACCGCAAAATCTGTTTAATCTTGTAAAAGCAAGTTTCTCTAGAATTTTGCTGAATCCAGAGAGGAGGGAAATAGGTCGATAATTAGAAATCTTGCTTTTGTCACCTGATTTGAAAATTGGAATGACTTTAGCCATTTTCATTTTGTCGGGGAAAATTCCTTCTCGAAATGAGGCATTGAAAATGTCAACCATTACAGGAGCAATTGCATGAGATATTTTTTTTATTAGCATCATCGGTATGCCATCAGGTCCTGGTGAGCATTCTTTCATTGATTTAACAGCATTGATAAATTCTGATTCACAGATTGGCGCCATTGCCATGCTGTTTCTTTGGGAGGGAGGGAGGGAGGGAGAGAGAGAAAGAGAGAGAGAGGGGGGGAAAGAGAGAGAGAGAGAGAGAGAGAGAGAGAGAGAGAGAGAGAGAGAGAGAGAGAGAGAGAGAGAGAGAGAGAGAGAGAGAGAGAGAGAGAGAGAGAGAGAGAGAGAGAGAGAGAGAGAGAGAGAGAGAGAGAGAGAGAGAGAGAGAGAGAGAGAGAGAGAGAGAGAGAGAGAGAGAGAGAGAGAGAGAGAGCACAGAAAGACCAGTAAAACGAAATACAGAAAACAAGGAAAAAGCAAGCGGTGGCAGAGGAGGGAGACGGAAAGAAAAAAATCACAAGCCAAAAGACGAACGAGAAAGAGATGACCCCTACCCCCCCCCCCCTACCTGCCATCTCCCTCAGTCTCCCTTCGCTCTACGTCCTTACTCTTTCCTACAGGGCATCCCTCCCCCTCCTCATCCCCCACCCCTTCCCCGCAGACTCTCTCTTTCTGTCTGTCTCTCTCTCTCTCTCTCTCTCTCTCTCTCTCTCTCTCTCTCTCTCTCTCTCTTTCTCCTTCCTTCCTTATAACTCCTCCTCTTCTCTCCTTTCCAACCCCCTCCCATCCCCCACTTCCCAGCCCCTTTCTTATCTCTCGTCTACTCCACCCGTCATCCCTCTCTCACCCCTCCACCCCCTCCCTACCTTACAGCTCTATTTATCCCTAAGACCAGTCCCAACCCCTCTTTCTCCTACCCTCTTTCTCAGCTCATCCCATCACTTAGAATATCTCCTCTTCCCCTTACCCCTGCCTCTCTAATTTCCCCTTTCGTTCTTCTCCTCGACCCCCTTCCACTTTTCCTCCTCATCCAGCCCCCCTTTTCCCTCTACCCCTTCCCCCTTCCCATTTACTTCCTCCTTCCCCTCCACCCCCTTCTCTCCGAGTCTTCTCCGCCCCTTTCCACCTTTCCTGCTTCCCCTTCCACTTTTTCACCCCTTTCCACCTTTCCACCTACACTTTTAACCTTCCCTTCCACCCATTCCTCCCTCCCCTCCATTCCCATTTCCCCTTCCCTTCCCCACCCCCTTCCACCTTCCCTCCATCTACCCCCATCCCCATCCCCATCCCCATCCCCACCCCTCCTCCTCCTCCTCCTCCCGGGGCAGGCAGAGAAGCAGTCATCTCCAGCAGGCGTCTGCTCAATCCCTGCTAGGGAAACCCGCGAGCGAGAGCCTGCGAGCGACAAGGTTTCTCGCTCGCCTGGCTATGGTTGGAAAAATGGAGTGTTACCCTCAAAAAGAAAATAAAAACCAAAAGAGAGAGAAATTAAGAGAAAATGAAAATAAAAAATACGAACGTAGGAGAAAAACAACGTTAACAACTCATAAAAAATACAAACGACGAAAACAAAAAAACAAAAAAAGCAAGAGAAAAACAACGAAAATACATGATAAAACAACGCAAATTCGAGAGAAAGAGAAACAGAGAGAGAGAAACAGAGAAACAGAGAAACAGAGAGAGAGAAACAGAGAAACAGAGAAACAGAGAGAGAGAAACAGAGAAAGAGGTATCAAAATGTGGTCGTTTCACAGATGAATGAAAATAACATAATCATCGGTGGGAAATGAGTAATTAAGCAATTGCACACGTAAGAAGGATAAATTACTAAATATATGAAGTATATTGATCAAATTTAAACAGAAGAAAATGAAAATAACTAGTGTGGTAAGAAAAAATGTGAAAATGTATAAAAAATAGCGTCATAAATTGACAATGACTTAAAAAAAAAACATAAAAAAAGAAAGAAATAGCTGATCTTAATAAAAACAAAAACAAAATAAACGCCCCAGGGAAATAAACTGAACGACATGACACATCCCATAAAATACACCAAAAGAACAAAAAAACAAAAGACAAAAACAAACAAAAACAAATATAAACAAGAAAAGAAAGACTTTAAACAAGCATCACCTCCACATCATACCATCAACAATAAAAAAAGGCGAAAACAAAAACAAACACAAACACAAACATCAAACCCAAACAAAACTTCCTCAAAAAGAAACCAATTAACCACAACAAATCGAGAAGAAAAAGCAGACCGGGACAACAAAACAAGAGATAGCGCCGGGGAGATAGATAGAGAGAGAGAGATAAGTGAATAGATAAGCCATTTCCGGACAACGGCGGCGCGGCGACTGACATGAGCGGGAGAGGCGACTGCCATGAGCGGGAGAGGCGACTGACATGAGCGGGAGAGGCGACTGCCATGAGCGGGAGAGGCGACTGACATGAGCGGGAGAGGCGACTGACATGAGCGAGCGCGCCGAGAGAGACACAGGTCATGAGACGCTTGAAAGGAGTCACATAAACATGAGCTCAGATTACACGTCCGCCTGACTGGTCATGCAATAACCGCAAATCACCGTCATGAGGTCGCCTCGCGTGAATGACGGCAGGGGCAATAAGGAGGGAGGGAGGGAGGGAGGGAGGGGAGGGAAAGGGAAAGGGGTGGGGAGGGAGGGTTAGGAGAGTGAGTGGGAGAGGGGAAGGCGATGGGGAGGGAGAGGGGAAAGGGGAAGGAGAGGGGAAGGGGAAAGGAGATTGAGAGGGAGAGGGAGAGGAAGAAGGAGAGAGAGAAAGAGAAGGAGAAAGAGAGAGGAAGAGATAGTAGGGAGGAGGGCTTAAACAGGAATAAAAAAAAGGAAATCACGGTGATAACTATCATTATGATGCTTGAGCTGATGATGACGATAACAATGGCAATGGGAAAACTGAAAGAGTCGAAGAGTGAGAAACACAAAATCCCCGCTGACCTCGTACTGAATGACATCACCTGGCCCCGGCCCGGCCGAAGCTCTAACCCCGTCTGCGCGAAAGGTCAAACAATCCGCTCCCGTGACCTCCCCCCCTCCTACCCCCCCCCCTCTCTCCTCCTTTTGAACCCGCCTGACCTGATAGCTCACGTTCTCTCTCACCCAGTAATCAGACTCCCACAACACACGAACACACGCCGGGCACCCCCACCTCACATCACCTCACCTCCTCTCCCTTCCCTTCCCCCTTCCCCCTTCCCCCTTCCTCCCTTTACCTTGCGTGCCACCCCGCCATAAAACGATCGTGGCACCGGAACAACCCTGCGTAGAGAGAGAGAGAGAGAAAGAGAGGAGTGCTCGAGGTTTATGGTTCCGATCTATGAGTTGCTGTTTACGGGGTCGTCAATCGTGCATGAGATTATGAACGCGATGACGATGGGGAATCCCCCGCATGACTGACTGATCGTTCGCCGGAGCATCGCAGACTCTTATGAAGCGCTGTTCGGAATTTCGAACTTGTGCAAGACGACTCAAAATGTAACGTCCAATCATTCTAGAACATTCTTTTAAAACACACACATATACATATATATATATCCCCCCTTCAAAAAAAAACTCCCTTCCCTCCTCAAAAATAAAAAATAAAACTCCACGCACATTACCCACCAAGACCCAAGACCTTACGAATCAAGGGTACCCTGAAAGTCTGGCCCTCCCCTCCCCTCCCCTCCTCCCCCTTCCCCATCCCCTCAACCCAGCCATCCCCTTCATCACCTCACCAGTTATGCGAGTCCGGATCACCGGCGAGGTCGCGGGAACGCGGATAATATAACAGCAATCGCACAGCAATCACAGCGCCGTGTTATCCAGGAGGGAGACGGGAATCCAGCTGCTGCGGTCGGAGGCGAACAGGCAATTGCTCTTGTGTTGCGATCAGTCAGGGGGTTCATGCTCTTGTGTTGCAATCGGGGGAGGGGGTTCAGAGCTCAATGCAATGCCTCAGAAACGTAATAACGAGTTGGAATTGCGTAATACCTGTACTCTGTTCTCATCGTGACCATTTGCTGAATCTATTGTTTGCGTTGCTCTTTATATATTTCCGACTTTAGGAGCAGGAATAAAATCAAATAGGATTTGACGGATACCAGAATTTTCTTCCTATTCACTAGAGTTAACAACACCATACTTCCTGTCAGTTATTCTCTAGATGTCACTCATCGAAAGCGTTCTTTGGAATCTCGCCTCTTTTTAAAACATAAAAAGCTTTAATTCTCGTAAAAACATCGTCGCTTCTAAAACCATAAACAGAAGAAGCCCGACATACGTCCATCTCGCCTGCCAATCTCAATCCATGTTTCCATCGCCCCAACTCCAATACTTTCCTTCAGTTCTGACCCTTATCGACCCTTATTTTCCATTACCCATTAATCATCCAATCACCATTACCCTGTTTTACTCGTAACGAAGATCAGCCAGAACGCCCGCGCGTCGTGACAAAAGATCATCGGGCGTGTGCGCGTTCGTCACAGCCAAAGGCCTCGTTAATGTAAACACGTTTATCAGGTGGGGAGAGAGAGGGAGAGGGAGAGGGAGGGGGAGAAGGAGAGGGAGAGGGAGAGGGAGAAGGAGAGGGAGCGGGAGAGGGAGAGGGAGAGGAAGAGGGAGAGGAGAGAGGGAGAGGGAGAGGGAGAGGGAGAGGGAGAAGGAGAGGGAGAGGGAGAGGGAGAGGAAGAGGGAGAGGGAGAGGGAGAGAGAGAGAGAGAGAGAGGAGAGAGAGAGAGGGAGAGGGAGAGAGGAGAGGGAGAGGGAGGGGGAGAAGGAGAGGGAGAGGGAGAGGGAGAGGGAGAGGGAGAGGGAGAGGGAGAGGGAGAGGGAGGGGGAGGGAGGAAGGAGAGGGAGGGGGGGGAGGGGAGGGGGGGGGGGGGGGGGGAGGGAGGGAGGGGGAGGGAGGGAGAGGGAGAAGGAGAGGGAGAGGGAGAGGGAGAGGGAGAGGGAGAGGGAGAGGGAGAAGGAGAGGGAGGGGGGAGAGGGAGAGAGGGGGGGGGGAGAAGGAGAGGGAGAGGGAGAGGGAGAAGGAGAGGGAGAGGGAGAGGGAGGGGGAGGGGGAGAGGGAGGGGGAGAGGGAGAGGGAGAGGGAGAGGGAGGGGGAGGGGGAGAGGGAGGGGGAGAAGGAGAGGGAGAGGGAGGGGAGAAGGAGAGGGAGGGAGGGGGGAAGGGAGAGAGAGGGAGATGGAGAGGAGGGAGAGGTAGAGGGAGGGAGAGGGAGGGAGGGAGAGGGAGAGGGAGAGAGAGAGAGAGAGAGAGAGAGAGAGAGAGAGAGAGAGAGAGAGAGAGAGAGAGAGAGAGAGAGAGAGAGAGAGAGAGAGAGAGAGAGAGAGAGAGAGAAAGATAAAGAGAGACAGACAAAGATTTACAGATATAGAATCAAAGAAAGAAGAAAACACGAGAAAGCGAGAGAGAGAAAAATATATATACAAGAAAAGAAAGAAAGGAAATAAAGGGGAAAAGAAGCAGAGCAGGGAACGAAGAGGGAAGATGGAAAACAGAAAAGAGAAAGGCATCCGAATGCAATGATACAAATAAAATACCACTAATAAAATAACAACCACACCAACCAAACCAACACAACGAAGACCAAAACACAACACCAACCATAACAATAAAAACAGCAACCGTCACCAGCAACAACAAAGTCCAGCCAGGCATAACTACGTCCCAAAAACCGTGTCAACACCCGAATAATAATAATAATAATAATAATAATAAGAAGAAGAAGAAGAAGAAGAAGAAGAAAAGAAAAAAGATCACGCCCGTTCTCAGCCCGTTCTTCCCTCTCACCCCCCCCTATACCCCCCCCCCCCCCCTACCACCACCACCACCGCCTCAAAGGGAGACGTACACAGTTGCGTTTCGAAAACGTCCATCTGCCAAACCAGACAGACCTCAATTCCGGTGTGCGGCAAACGTTTCTCTCTCCCGCAGAAGGTGGGAAAGTCACTATCTCTCTCTCTCTCTCTCTCTCTCTATATATATATATATATATACTAACTATATGGGCATGGATATATTCGTATCTATCTATCTATCTATCTATCTAC
>BOPN01001034.1:232236-249736 GCA_017312705.2 Penaeus japonicus
GTATCTATCTATCTATCTATCTATCTACAATTATTTATCTGTATATCTATCCATCTATCTACAACTATTTATCTGTATATATATCTATCTATCTACAACTACTCTATCTGAATGCGTGTCTGTGTGTGTGTGTGTGTATGTATATATGTATGTATATATGTATATAGGTATTTCTCTCCTCTCATAATTATTAGTATTCTAAATAAGTTCCAATTGAGAAAAAAAAATATCCAACATCCATAACTTTCTTCCCTTTCTCCACGCAAATCTGCCCCCCCTCCCCGTCCACCTACACACACATTAGACACCCCCTTTTTCAGCTGTACATGCGAGCCATCCGTAACTCAATATCCAATATAGGCTTCCAGTTTCTCATAGAGTTTTACCCCTTCCTCTTTTTCCATGGAATGTTCTTATATCTGACCAGACTTATGCTCTCTTTGTTATCCTTTCTTTCCTCACATTAATCATTTCCACGAATCTACTCGAGTGGAGGACGTATGAATAGAAGTCATGAACATAAATCTACTAAGGTAATATTGGGTGCACTGTGATGGAGGGGACACACTTCGATGTGACCTTATTATATATTCTTTCTTTCTGCTTCTCCTTTTCATGTGTTATTGTATGGGGAGGTAGTAAGATGTCTTCCTTTGACCTTGGTTTCCATGACAGGAAAAGTGCCGACGTATCATAACTCACAACGGCTGTCAAAACTAAATGTTATACCTCTCCAACCAGAGAGAGAGAGAGAGAGAGAGAGAGAGAGAGAGAGAGAGAGAGAGAGAGAGAGAGAAAGCCAAAAGAGAGCAAGAACCTAAAAGAGGGTCCCAGAGCCCCCAACCCACCCCACCCCCTCCCCACACGACCCCGCAAACCGACTCGAGAGAACGCGCTGTCTGTCTGTCAGCCGCGGGCGACGGGACAGAATCTGATGTCGCAAGAATCCTCGCCTCCGGTATTTACGAACTCCGGATAAACTTCCCGCGAGCTTCTCCGTTTCCCGGGTGACCCGCTCGACCAGATTTACGGCCGGGGTCCAAGAGAGGAAAGGTTTGTTTATAAAAGGGCGACTGTTTCACCCAAGTTTCGACGCACTTCGCCTCCTGTTCCTGTCACATGTCTCAGCTTGTTGCGCGACTCACTTTGGACTGCAAGGGCGACAGTTTAGGAATGTGTGTGTGGGGGGGGGGGGGAAGGAGGGGTGGAAGAGGGGTTGCCAAATCCTTAATAATTATCCTCTTGTACTAATTTCGCCTCTGAAGTTATGATCTCAAATCGTCATAAGTTACCACCAAAGCTGCAGTCATATCACATTGAACTAATTCCATCTTATCGTTATCGTTATTTCCGTTTTAGGAAAGATCTGAGGAGGAGAGAGTGGATGGGTGGGTGGGGTGGGGGGCAGGGATCTTAATTCATATAAACAAATCTTCCTCCCTATCTCACCAGGGATTAAATCGTAGCTGACACGCGATTTTTCTCACAACGAGTCTACGATAGCCTTCAACTAAGCATCCATACTTATATCGTTATGGAGAGAGGGTAGGGGGAGGGGGAGTGGGAGTGGGAGGGGGGATAAAGAGCGGGAGGGCGGGAGGGAAGGAAAAAGGGAGGGGGAAGAGGAGAGGAGAATGGGAGCGGGAGAGGAGAGGAGAGAGGGAGGGGGAAGAGGAAAGGGGAGGAGTCGCAATTCATGTAGAGTAATCCTTATGAACATTAACACCAGGTAGAATATCGTGGCCTAAATATGGCCTTTTGTCACCTGTCATTCTCTTATCATTTCCTCTCGCTCAAACAAATGGCACCCTCACCTGGTGCCTCCGATCCTCTTGGCACCGTCAGCCTTGCCATGTCCCTCAATCAAGCACTCCCGGTGTTGGATGGGTGTGGGGAATTAAATTAGGAATGTCACTTTGTTATCAGGTGCCAGTCAAAGTAGGGTATGCCTGGGGGGTGAAGTGCCAGAAGACAAGGAAAGGAGTCACAAGGAGTGCCATTATTTCTGAAAGTGCCATTATTTCTGAAAGGTGAGAGGGGTGGGGGTGGGGTTATTGGGAAATGTACAAATAGCACTCTGATTATGTATGCCAACGTGCAGAGGAAGGCCGGGGGCGGGGGGCGAGGGGGGGGGGGGCGGAACGGAAAAAAATAAAATATATGCATAACACTCTGACTGGAATGCTGGAGTGCAGGATAGGGAGGACCACAGGAAATTTAAAAAATGACACTCGGATACCAAGTGTCAGACGGGGGAGGGGAGCCCATAGAAAAAAAATAAGTATGGCCCTCTGACAGTGGGTGCCAGAGTATGGACGAAAGAGTGCCACTCTTACTCTTCCACGGAATGGTAGGAATGGCTCTCGGATAAACCAGAATGCAGACAGAGACGGAGAACAGGGATTGGGGGGGGGCTTCGGAAAAGTAAGTATTGCACTCTGCTAATGGGTGTAGAGGGAGGAGAAGGAAGAGGAGAAGGTGGAGGAGGGAGAGGAGAAAGAAGAGGAGGAGAGGAGAGGAGAGGAGAGGAGATGAGAGGAGGAGGAGAGGGGGGAGAGGAAAAGGTAGAGTAAGAACAGCAACTCATGGAGGCCATAGGCAACGAAGACCAGAAATGACATCCAATATCGCGGTAGAGGGGAAAGGAAGAAGGGGGAGGGGGGGGTGAGAGGAGGAGGAGGAGGAAGGGGGAGAGGAAGGAAAAGGGGGCAGAGGAGAGAATGAGAGGAGGAAGAGGGAAAGATTTTTAGGGGTTAAAGAAGCGAAGGTGGAAGGGGAAAGAGGGAGAGGAGACGAAGGGGGAAGAGGGAGAGGAGACATAAGGGGGAAGAGGGATAGGGGAGAAAGTGAAAATAAAAATAATGAAGAGGAGAAGAAGTTGGTTACAAAAAGGAGGAGAGAGAGAGGTAAGAGGGAGGGAAAGAGAGGAGAGAAAGAGAAAGAGGAGGAGGAGGAGGAGGAGGAGAAGGACTTAGCCCTGAGTCCCCGCGACGAGCTAGCCTGGATCCGTATTGACTCAGATCTGCAGGTTCTTCATCCGAGCCTGCCTGCAATATCAACTATATTTGCCAGCTGCAACGGCCGTGCACCGGTAAAGCTGCTGGTTGAACTGCCTCGTGCAAAGCCAGGCTCCGACCACGAAGGGGAAATAGAGAGATAGGCGGCTGAGGGGAGATATAAGTGGATAAATCGATGGAGAGAGGGAGGGAGGGAGGGTGGAACGGAGGGAGGGAGGGAGAAAGAGAGGGAGGGAGGGAGGGAGGGAAGGAAATAAGTGGGAGAAGGGAGGGAGGGAAGAAAGGGGGGAGGGAGATAGAGAGAAGGGTAGAGAGGGAGGGCGGGAAGGAGGGAGTGAGAAAGAGAGGGAGGGAGGGAGGGAGGGAGGGAGGGAGGGAGGGAGGGAGGGAGGAAGAGAAAGAGGGATGGAGGGAGGGAGAGAAGGAAATAAGTGGGAGAACGGAGGGAGGAAAGGAAGGGGGTAGGGAGATAGAGAGAAGGGTAGAGAGGGAGGGCGGGAAGGAGGGAGTGAGGGAGGGAGAAAGAGAGGGAGGGAGGGGGGAGGGAGGGAGGGAGGAAGAGAAAGAGGGATGGAGGGAGGGAGAGAAGGAAATAAGTGGGAAAACGGAGGGAGGAAAGGAAGAGGGTAGGGAGATAGAGAGAAGGGTAGAGAGGGAGGGCGGGAAGGACGGAAGGAAGAGACGGAAAGAAAAAAGAAACCTCGGCAGAAAAAAGTGGCTTCTATTTGACTAAGAGCACCGCTAGCAAACCAATTTTCAGAGGCGGTTTGCATGACCGAAAAAAAGCCTTTGCCTTAATCCTAATCCTAATCCTGATCCTAATCAAGCCACAGGCCATGGACAAACCTTCCAAAGATATTCATCTTGGTGCAATAGATCATAATCCTAATCCTGTGAACAGACAAACAGACAAACGGACAAACGAAAATAAAAAATGTAACTTTCTCGCCGGAGGGAATTATAATAATGAAAAAAAAAAAAAAAAAAAAAAAAATATATATATATATATAAAAGGCTATACACTGAATGACTTACATGGTTATTCATGGCAGCGCGTGAGCTTGCAACTCATTCACGGACTTATATATGTACATCAAAGGTATAAAAAAAGAGAGAAAAAAAATCATAATACACTATTAAAGACACACAAAAAAAACGAGATAAAAAAGATGGGAGCAATACATCCCACGTGACCTCGCGCAAACATGTCACGTTCGTGTTACATGCTAATCCAATTCTGGACTACGTCTCCCTTCCTTTCAGAATGTTCAGTCAAAGGGTTACGTATCACAAACAAACACACATGCATAATTACATGAATACTTATACATACACACACATACGCATAAGCGCGCGCGCGAAGGGAGGGAGGGAGGCGATTGAGAGTGAGAGAGTGAGAGAGAGAGAGAGAGAGAGAGAGAGAGAGAGAGAGAGAGAGAGAGAGAGAGAGAGAGAGAAAGAGAGAAAGATAGACAGATAGATAGATAGAGAGAGAGAGAAACGAAGAATAAGGAGACGGAAAGTTTATATTTGTATCACCAAGAAGGATTTACGAATAAAAAAAACATAATATATAATACACAGTGTTATATATTCATATATTTCCCTCTTCTTCCTAGGACGTCGGAAGAATACTTAGAGCGCAAGCCTCGTGACGTCAACCCCAACCCCCCCGCCCCTTCCCCTCCGGTCAGTCACCCCCCCTCCCCCTACAGGTCCAGCTCATTAGCATATCGAGGGGCACGGGCGGGCGGGCGAGCGAGCGAGCGAGCGAGCGAGTGCCGTGACGAAGGATCTTCCGTCCTGCTAATCCTACGCTGCGAGTCAGTGAGGGAGACGTGAGTCAGTGAGTCAGTGAGCGGACGTCGCCGGTCCTTGGAGGGAGGAGGAAGACGGGGAGGAACTGGGGGAGGAAGAGAGGGAGGAGGAGAGGGAGGAAGAGGGGGGGAAAAGAGGGAGGAACTGGTGGAGGAAGAGAGGGAGGAAGTGGGGGAGGAAGAGAGGGGGGGAGAGGGGGAGGAAGAGAGGGGGGGAGAGGGGGAGGAAGACGGGGAGGAAGAGGGGGAGGAAGAGAGGGAGGAACAGGGGGAGGAAGACAGGGAGGAACAGGGGGAGGGGGAGGAAAAGAGGAAGGAATAGAGGGAGGAAGAGGAGGAGGAGATGGAAAAAAAAATTAGTAGAAGAAGAAGTGATGGAGGAGGAGGAGGAGGAGGAGGACGGTGCCTGGAGGGCGCTCGGGACATCAGCTTTACTGTGTGGGCCGGACACTCCAGTGCGGCCGAAGGTATGCCTAACTACTGCTGTCGGGGGCTCGCTTCATGGTGCAATATCGCGAGGAAATCCTCCTCTCCTCCTCCCCCTAACCCCTTCTCTCTCTCCCCCGCCTCCCCTCCCCTCCTCTCCCCTCTCCCATCCCCATTAGGACAAGCGTCAATCCCCTTTCCTCTCATTCTCTTCTACCCTATTTCCTTATCCTCCTAAGTGCGCTGCCCTCTCGGGTTTCGCTGTCATTAATATAAAAATAAACACTGAGATGTGGATCTCGCTCGTTGCCATGGCAACTTACGCTCTTTGGAAAGAGGAATGAACACAATCATTTGATCTGACATGTAGAAAAAAAAAACACGAGATTAAAAGATACAGACTGTGAGTCATACATACAGACATATACGTACGTATGCATACACATACACTAGAGAGATAGACACACACATACAGAGAGAGAGAGAGAGAGAGAGAGAGAGAGAGAGAGAGAGAGAGAGAGAGAGAGAGAGAGAGAGAGAGAGAGAGAGAGAGAGAGAGAGAGAGAGAGAGAGAGAGAGAGAGAGAGAGAGAGAGAGAGAGAGAGAGAGAGAGAGAGAGAGAGAGAGAGAAAGGGAGGGATAAAGATAAACAAAAGAGAGAAAGAGAGAGAAAGAGAGAGAGAGAGAGAGAAAGAGAGAGAAAGAGAGAGAGAGAGAGAGAGAGAGAGAGAGAGAGAGAGAGAGAGAGAGAGAGAGAGAGAGAGAGAGAGAGAGAGAGAGAGAGAGAGAGAGAGAGAGAGAGAGAGAGGGGGGGGGGGGTGAACGCATCAGAGAGGGACGTCAAAAACACAGACTGTAACTCGAGCTTCACAGAAACTTCGCTCAAAGGCTGTTACGACTACTCAGGCACCAGTGTTCGGTGCCGTTTGGAGACGCACGCACGCAAGCACGCACGCTCCGGCGCACACATACACACACACATATATATTTTGCACATACATAGATTGATAGACAAATAGACATATATGTAGATATATATATATATTTATACATATATGCTCTCGCTTTCTCTCTCTTTCAATACCGTTCTTTGCATTAGTTAAAGCTGGTAAACTCCTTCATTCCTAAGCTGGAAACGTAGTGTTTTCAATTCAACACCAGGACACACACACACAAACACACACACACCACTCACCCATCCCACCCACTCACCCACCCACCCATCCCACCCACGCAAATCAACAGGTGTGCAGAGAACACGTGTCGATTCCGCTTTCATCCAGGTAAACGCTACTCTCTCCGACAGACCCTTAGTAACCGATATCTCGCTGCGCCAAATCAACGAAAGAGAGGGGACGATAGAGAGGAGACGAAAGAGAGGGGACGAAAGAGAGGGGATGAAAGAAAGGGGACGAAAGAGAGGGGACGAAAGAAAGGGGGCGAAAGAGAGGGGACGAAAGAAAGGGGACGAAAGAGAGGGGACGAAAGAGAGGGGACGAAAGAGAGGAGACGAAAGAAAGAGGGCGAAAGAGAGGGGACGAGAGAGGAAATGGGAGGGGGAGGGGGTGGAGGGAGAGAGGGAGGGGGGAGGGGAGAGGAGAGGAGGGGAGAGTGGACAGGGAACAAAGGGAGGATGGGAGGGTGTGAGGGAGGGAGGGTGGGGGTTAGACTCCCTCTCTCTCCCTCTCTTTCTCTCCCTCTCGTTTTCATTCTCTCTGTCTCTCTCTGAAACACACTCAAACACATCCATCAGATAGCAACATAGGAGTTCAGCCAAGAAGTGCAATACCAACACAGCATCCAGCATCTCTGACATTCCACTGGCGAACAAACCAACAAACTCTTGCTTTTAACCCGTCTACAGTCTCATAAAAAACAACAAACAATCACTTAAGTTGTCTCACACACACCAGCCAGAATTCCACGAAGTCAAAGTATCGGAAGGCAAAGCGGTAAGGAGGAAAATCTCGCGTTGAGCCGGCAAGACTTTCGCCCATTGGGAGTCGAGTCGGTGGAGCCAGCTGCATGAGGAATGGGCGAGAAGCCGAGGAGGACTTTGATACAAGATATAAATACTTGTCTCGTCTTCTCTGCGCCCCGTCGCCTTCTCTTCACCGAAGGAGGACGAAGGGGAGATAGAGGAAAGAAAAGAAGTGGAGGGAAAGTGGGAGTAGACAGAACAAAGAAAAGAAGGGGAGAGAGAGAATGAGGAGAGGCAGAGAGAGAGAGAGAGAGAGAGAGAGAGAGAGAGAGAGAGAGAGAGAGAGAGAGAGGGAGAGAGACGAAGAGAGAGAGAGAGAGACGAAGAGAGAGAGAGAGAGAGAGAGAGAGAGAGAGAGAGAGAGAGAGAGAGAGACGAAGAGAGAGAGAGAGAGAATGAAAGACGGAGAGAGAGAGAGAGAGAAAGAAAGAGAAAGATAAATATATATATATAGAGAGAGGGGGGGGGGGGTTGCCTTCCTCTTGACAAGCGTCAACCCAAAGCGGTCAGAGGATCAGACTCCCGCAACAGATCTCACCGAGAGAAGGGGGAAAATCTACGGAGCGGATTTCCTCGTTTCACTTCTCGGAATACTTCATCTTCCAGCTCGCCGCAGACGAGGAGTTGCGATCG
This sequence comes from Penaeus japonicus, assembly GCA_017312705.2. Taxonomy (NCBI): domain Eukaryota; kingdom Metazoa; phylum Arthropoda; class Malacostraca; order Decapoda; family Penaeidae; genus Penaeus; species Penaeus japonicus. The sequence goes on from BOPN01001034.1 coordinate 240,111, forward strand.
AAGTCACTGCTCTTCCTTTTATCCTTCTCTTCCTCTTTCTCCTTTATTACTATTATCTTTATAGTTCTCATTACTGTTATTATCATCACCATGATCATTATCAATGTTATTATCACTATTATTATCATTAATACTATTAATAACACTATCAATATTATTATCATCGTTATAACAATCATTATTACCAATTTTAAGATACTTATCATTAACATTATCGCTGGTATTTATACTATCATAAGTTTCATTATCATAAATATCATTACTGATATTCAAATAATCATTATAATACCATTATAATATCATTATAACTATTATTATCATAACTATTCTTACTACTACAATCATCAGTAATACCATCAGTATTATAATAACTTGTAGTAATAGTTATAGCAGTAATAATATCACCATCACCATTAGGAAGATGATTAGTATTATCATCATTATTCTCAATACCATTGTATAATCATAACCACCATTTCATTTCAGATTCATCTCTAATTCATGGCATATGATATTAATATAAGAATGGACATGACTCTATAAGAATCGGACAGCCATTACAAATACCATGATCAAAATAAACCAAGAATCCTCGCGGTACACCTGGATGGCACAGCACAAGTGTATATCTACACATTAAATCCACGTCACTGTTATGAACCACCTTAGAGATAAACATCCCCCCAAAAATGAATATGAATAAGAATAAGAATAAGAATAAGATTAAGATTAAGAAGAAGAGAAAAAGAAGAAGAAGAAGAAGAAGAAAAGAAGAAGAAGAGGAAGAAGAAGAGAAGAAGAAGAAGAAGAAGAAGAAGAAGAAGAAGAAGAAGAGGAAGAAGAAGAAAAAGAAGAGGAAGAAGGAATAAGAAGAATAAGAATAATAATAATAAGAAGAGAAGAAGAGAAAAAGAAGAAGAAGAAGAAGAAGAAGAAGGAATAAGAAGAAGAAGAAGAAGAAGAAGAAGAGGAAGAAGAGAAGAAGAAGAAGTAGAAGCAGAAGAAGAAGAAGAAAAGAAAAAGAAAGAAAGAAAGAAAATAAAACTACGAGACCCTTACGTCACACCTTCCCACCTTCCACGTGAGGCACAACAAGCACCTGGCGACAACGCCTTGTTACACACTGATGCCACCGTGTGAAATTTACAACGCGACTGCCGAGCCTCCAAGCGTTGACAAGGGTAAATATTTGCTTGTCACAATGCGGGAAGATGTATGTCATTATTGGGGAGGGGGGGGGGGAATGGTGTAGGTCAGAAAGAGAGAAGGTGAGAGAAAAAGGTGAGAGGGAGAGGGAGAGGGAGAGAGAGAGAGAGAGAGAGAGAGAGAGAGAGAGAGAGAGAGAGAGAGAGAGAGAGAGAGAGGGAGAGAGAAGAGAAATGAGAGATTGAGTAAGAGGGGAAAGAGGAGAGGAGAGGAGAGAGGATGCGGAGTGGGGAGAGGAGGAGTAGATGAAAGAAGAGGAGGGGAGAGGACAGATAACAGAAAAAAAATAAAAGAGAAGAGAAGAAAACAATAGAGAGAGATAATGGGAGATTCATACATAAATCTATGGAGACAGAGGCAGAGACAAAGACAGCCACACCTTATAAAAACAAACATACAAACACACACACACACACACACACACACACACACACACACACACACACACACACACACACACACACACACACACACACACACACACACACACGCACACACACACACCTCCTCCTCCCCCTCTTCCCACATACACCTCTTCGCCGACCGACCTCATTCACCCCCTCCCCCTTCCCCTAACCCCCCTCACCCGCCTTGTCCGTGTCTCGTGTAGACGAAATGATAAAATTCCTCTTCCTCAACAGCCGCCATGACAGCGCGTGGGATGTTTACCTCCCGCGTCTCCTGGAGAATTTGGGTTCGAAAGGTGATGGGGTGAGGGGGTGAGGGGGTGAGGGAAATGAGGGGGTGAAGGAGTAAGGGAGAGAGGGAGAGTGAGGGGGTGAGGGAGAAAGGAAGGAGGGGGAGAGGGAGGGAAAGCGGGAGAGCGGGTGGAGGGAGTGAGGAGGTGAGGGAGAGGGGGGAAGGGGGAGAGGGAGGGGGAGGGAGAGGGAGAAAAAGAAGGTGAGAGAGTAGATGAGAGGGGGAGAGGGAGTGAGGGAGTGAGGGAGAGAGAGGAGGAGGGGGAAAGGGTGGGAGAGTGAGGGAGAGAGGGTGAAGGAGTAGATGAGAGGGGGTGAGGGGTGAGGGGGAGGAGTGTGAGGGGGTGACGGGGTGGTAGATGAGAGGGGGGAAAGGGGGAGGGAGGAGGAGAGAGAGGGAGTGGGAGAGGGAGAGTAAGAGGAAGAGTGAGGGGGAGAGGGAGTGGGAGAAGGAGATAGATTGATAGGTAGATAGATAGATAGATAGAAAAAGAAAAGAATAATCGACGTGGTAATTATCCTTTAGCAGCAAGAGGTGAAGGCAAAGAGAAGTTCGGGGTGATAAAGCAGGGAGGAAAATAAAAGAGGAAGGGGAGAAAACGAAGTGGATGAAGAAAGAAGACTTATATAATGAAGAAGAACAACAACAAAAAGAGGATAAAGCGAAGATAAACATAGTAAAAAAACGAAATACGATGGCAAGAAAACACAACACCCCAATCCCTTCCCCACCCCACCCCACCCCCAATCCCCTCTCCCTACCTCCCTACCCCCACCCAATCACCTTATCCTCAAATAACCACGCTGCCTCTACTTCCCCCCCCCCCCATTTTTCCCTCCTCCCTTCTCTCTTCCCTCAACTTCATCCTCCTCCCCCTCAACACACCCCTTCCCTTACCCCTCCTCTCCTCCCATCCACTCCCCCCCCAACAAAGCACAACTCCCTCCTCGCCCCCACCCCCTCTACCACACCCCTTCTCCTTGCCATCATCCCCCCCCCTCTACTACACCCCTTCTCCTTGCCATCCTCCTCCCCCCCCCCCACTTCCTCTACCACACCCCATCTCCTTGCCATCCTCCCCCCCACCCCCCCGAGCACGCCCGACCGCCCACGAGCAAGACGGAAGTCCTCGCCCGGAGCTTCCTGCATCATCGTCTCTTCGCGTGCACCAGCCCTCGCGTGACGGGGACGTTGTTGCAAAGGTGCTTGTGACGTCACGCAGTTGCAGAGTCGGGGTGGGGGGGGGGGGAGGAGGAGGAGGGGGATCTGGACGCACGCACTGGCGGAGCTGGTCTTGTCTTGTCTTGTCGTGTGCGTTCGTGTATTCGTGCGTTGGTTGGTTGGTTTGAGTAAGTGGATTGTCTATCTATCTATCTATTCATCTATATGTTTGTTTCTCTATTTTTTGTTGTTGTCCTTGTGAATGTTATTTCTTGTTTTTGTTGCTGTTAAAAGCGTCATCATCAGTATCAACTCTATTTTTTGTCATCATCATTGTCATATTATCCTTAAGTAAATAATGATAATAACAAAAGTAATAATAACATAAATAAAAATAACAGTAACAATAAAAAACATCATTAACAGCAACAACAACAATAATGATAACGATCAAAAACAACAACAATAAAAGTAGTAACAACTGACATAAAAACAACAACAATAAGCAAAAATAGGATAAAAAAAAATATCACCCTCGCTATTAACACTCGACCACCGCCACTTCCCAAAGCAAGCAAGCAAACAAGCGTAAATGAAAAGCAAATCGCGCAAGCACACGCAAGCAACTCCAAGGCTCCGCCCCTTTTCTTAATCCCGGCTGAATTCTCCAATAAATTACGCAACCACAATGGCGGTCTTGAATCTAATCACACTAGCAACCTTAGGGATAAATGAATATATATATAAAAAAAGCGAAAGAGAGTGGCAAAAATAAACTGATTAATCTAATTAAAATAAAATAAAAAGTTAGAAATAAATAAGAAAACTGCTTAATAGAAATAACATAAAAAAAATAATTAAAAACAATTAAAGAAATTGAAGACATGGTTACGATTAATTCAAACAAAAAAGAAGACGACAATAAATCCCCCTTTATAGCAAATACAACAACAAAAACAACAAAATTAGCATAAGAGCCCCCCCCCCTCCTTTAAGAAAATCATGAGAGGTCAATTTTTTTTCCTTTCCATACCAAATCACCTTCTTAATAACAAAGAAAAAGATAATAAAACGGGAAATAATAAAATTACCGGGTATAATTGTTAAAAATACTATATATATATATATATATATATATATATATATATATATATATATATATATATATATATATATGTATATATATATATATATATATTTTTTTTTTTTTTTTTTTTTTTGTAATACATCGTTCTTTTTCTTTGTCCTTCTTTCCCAATTGGTGAGGAGAGAGAGAGAGAGAGAGAGAGAGAGAGAGAGAGAGAGAGAGAGAGAGAGAGAGAGAGAAAGAGAGAGAGAGAAAGAGAGAGAGAGAAGCCAGAGAGAGAGAAAGCTAGAGCGCGGAGGGCTAAACACCTCCTCCATTAACCTAAACAAAGGGAGCCTTGTTTACCCGCTACTTCCTAGACTTAAGCGAGGCTCCATGATTTGGTGAAGGGCACGAGAGATACACGAGATGAAGATTACGTAGAGGGAGGGAGGGAAGGGAGGAGAGAGGAAGAGGAAGTACGGAAAGAGGAAGGGAAGGGAAGGGAGGAAGGGAGGGAGGGAGGGAAGAAAAGGAGGAGGAAGGGAAGGGAGGGAGGGAGGGAAGAAAAGGAGGAGGAAGGGAAGGGAGGAAGGGATGGAGGGAGAAAGGGAGGAAAGGAGGAAGGGAGGGTGGAAGGAAGGGGAGTAGAGAAGAAAGAAAGGAAGGGAAGGGAAGGGAAGGGAAGGGAAGGGAGTTAAGGATGGAAGGGAGGAAGGGAGGGAGGGATGGAAGGGAGATAGGGGAGTAATGGGGAGGAAGGGAAGAGAGAGGAAGAAGGGGAGGAAGATGGGAACCGAGGAAGGAAGGGAGAGAGGGAACTAGAAAAGGGGAAGGAGTGGGAGAGGGAAAGGGTGTGAGATATATATATAGATAGATAGATAGATAGATAGATAGAGAGACAGACAGACAGAAATCAGAAAACAGAGGCAAAATAAAAAAATAAATAAATAAATAAATAAACAAATAAACAAAACAAACAAAACTAGGAGACACCCGCCTAAACAATAAACAATAAACAGCAAGCGGAAATCAACAACATAAGGGCCAAAGAATAATCCGGATAATGATAGACCGAATAAGGGAAAAGCGGGAAAAGAGTACGACAAAGCGGATGGGAATATGAACAGGTGATAACGAAGGCACGAGGAACCACGAGAAGGGGAGACGTTCCCAGAGGGGAGAGGGAAGAGAGAAGAGGGAAGAGGGAAGAAGGGAAAGGGAAGAGAGGAGAGAGAGGTAAGAGGGTAGAGAGAGGGACGAGGGTAAAAAGACAGAAGAGGGAAGAGAGAGGGAAGAACTAAGAGAGGAGAGGGAAGAGGGGCGACGTTCCGAGAGGGGAGAGGGATGAGATTAAAAACGATCTCCCTCCCATCCATCCCCCCACTCCCCACCACCACCCTCTCCATCTCCCTTCCACCCCCTCATCCTCTCCATCTCCCTCCCATCCATCCCCCCACTCCCCACCACCACCCTCTCCATCTCCCTTCCACCCCCTCATCCTCTCCATCTCCCTCCCATCCATCCCCCCACTCCCCACCACCACCCTCTCCATCTCCCTTCCACCCCCTCATCCTCTCCATCTCCCTCCCATCCATCCCCCCACTCCCCACCACCACCCTCTCCATCTCCCTTCCACCCCCTCATCCTCTCCATCTCCCTCCCATCCATCCCCCCACTCCCCCCACCCTCTCCATCTCCCTTCCACCCCCTCATCCTCTCCATATCCCTCCCATCCACCCCCCACTCTCTCCATCTCCCTTCCACCCCCTCATCCTCTCCATATCCCTCCCATCCACCCCCCACTCTCTCCATCTCCCTTCCACCCCCTCATCCTCTCCATCTCCCTCCCATCCATCCCCCCACTCCCCACCACCACCCTCTCCATCTCCCTTCCTCCATCTCCCTCTCGATCCCACGGCCACGTCCGTGAGAGGGGCGGGATCAATCCGCCATGATGATGGAACAGAGCCACCACTTCCGGTTGAGAGGATAGGGGGGGACAGGGGTAGGGGAGACGGGTAGGGGAGATGGGGAGGGGAGAGGGGAGGGGAGGGGGGTGTAGGGGAGTAAAGGTGGGGTGGGTGGGATAAGGAAGGAGGGTGGAGGAGCGGAAGGAAATAAGGAGGAGGGTGGATAGGTGGTGGAGGGGGTGTGGATGGATGAAGTGGATTGGAGGGAATGGTGGAGAGGCGTGAGCAGATGGAGGGTGGAGGGGGTGGGAGGGGGAGAAGGAGAAGAGTGTGGGTGGATGCAGAGACGAAAGGGAGGACGGAGGGTAATGGAGGGGAGATAGGGAGGAGAAAAGGGAAAGGGGGAGGAGGGTAAGAGACTAATGGCGTGGGAGGGGGTAGCTAGGGGGTGAGGGGTGGGGTGGGGGAGGGGGGGAGGGATGTCCGTGCACAAAGGCCGGCCGCCACGAAACCTCCCACTCTCGGAATCGAAGATATTGCAAGCCATTGCAGGCCGGACACGAACCACAATGGAGAGCGAAATGGCCGCCGTAGCTCTCGCTCATTTCCTCCTTGTTCAGAACGCCTACGTATTGCAAATTGAATTATGCGACAATTATGCACGGGTAGGTGCATTCAGACAAAGCATAGAAGCACAAAAGCAATGATACACGCAATGGTGTAATGAAACTGTAAAATGATTTGTTTCACTTCTCTCTCTCTCTCTCTCTCTCTCTCTCTCTCTCTCTCTCTCTCTCTCTCGCTCTCGCTCTCGCTCTCGCTCTCGCTCTCGCTCTCGCTCTCGCTCTCGCTTCACCCGCTCGCCCCCTCGCTCTCGCCCTCGCTCGCCCCCGCCTCGCCCTCGCTCGCCCCCGCTCTCGCTCTCGCCCTCGCTCTCTCTCTCGCTCTCGCCCTCGCCCTCGCCCTCGCCCTCGCTCTCGCTCTCTCTCTCGCCCTCGCTCTCGCCCTCGCTCTCGCCCTCGCTCTCGCTCTCGCCCTCGCTCTCTCTCTCGCTCTCGCTCTCGCCCTCGCTCTCGCTCTCGCTCTCGCTCTCGCTCTCGCTCTCGCCCTCGCTCTCGCTCTCGCTCTCGCTCTCGCTCTCGCCCTCGCTCTCGCCCTCGCTCTCGCTCTCGCCCTCGCTCTCGCTCTCGCTCTCGCTCTCGCCCTCGCTCTCGCTCTCGCCCTCGCTCTCGCTCTCGCCCTCGCCCTCGCTCTCGCTCTCGCCCTCGCTCTCTCTCTCGCCCTCGCGCTCTCTCTCTCATACACACATGCATACTGCATATGCAATCTTCCCTCATACTTCCAGTCATCCCTCACACCTAATGACCCAGAATCCAAAACAGCAAGACATCTCACATCAAATAACCCTCATAACAACTGATAAAAACCTGACAACTCTTGCCTAACATATCATTTTAATTAAAAGTTTACATACTATTCTTCATAACACTCATCATAACACTTATCTTTTTGATAACCCTTCCTAACCCGCTTCTCTGATCCCAATCACCCCCCCCCCTCACCCCCAACAAACCTCTCCCCTTCCTGCGTGCATACACATAATCTTTAAAATTTACAACACACTCACAACACCTCGTCCTATTTCTCATAACACTGCCATACCCTACACCCTTCCCTCCCCCGCTCCCTCATTCTCCTATCCCCCTCTCCCTTCTTCTTCTTCTTCTTCTTCTTCTTCTTCTTCTTCTTCTTCTTCTTCTTCTTCTTCTTCTTCTTCTTCTTCTTCTTCTCCTTCTTCTTCTTCTTCTTCTTCTTCTTCTTCTTCTTCTTCTTCTTCTCCTTCTTCTTCTCCTTCTCCTTCTCCTTCTCCTTCTCCTTCTCCTTCTCCTTCTCCTTCTCCTTCTTCCTCCTCCTCCCCCTACAACCCCCTTCATCCCTCGCTCCTTCCTTCCTTCCTTCCTTCCTTCCTTCCTTCCTTCCTTCCTTCCTTCCTTCCTTCCTTCCTCCTCCTTCCTTCCTTCCTTCCTTCCTTACTTCCTTCTTCTCTCCTCACCCACACAGCCTCCCGCGCACCGGTCTCGCAAGACAGGCGTTCTCCCCTCGTCAAATCGCTCATCTCACATCCCCTTCTTCCCGTCGTCTCTCTCTGCCCTTCTCTTCGTTACAAAAGAGGAAGAAAGGGGAAGAAGGTAGGATGCTGGAGGGGGGGGGGGAGGCTAGGGGTATCTTCTCTTCATGTCCCGTCCCTTCCCTTCCCTTCCCTTCCCTGTTCCTCCGCATGTCGTTTGCATGGTGGCGGTCCATGTTAGGGCTGTGTCTGCATGGGAGTCCAATTTGATATGATATCTATTCTTTTTTTTGTTTGTTTCTTATTTTCGTTCACTGTCTCTATTCCTCCCTTTTACATCTCCTCTCCCTCTCCTTCCTCCCTCCATTTCTGCGCCCCTCTTCCTCCCCTTCACCCTTCCTCCTCCCCTCTCCGTCCACATTCATTCTCTTCCCCCTTCCTCCGTCCTCCTCCCCCTCCTCCCTGTCCTTTCACCTCCGTCCCCCTCTCCCTTCTCCCTTTCTCTACGTTGTCCTTCTCTCCCCTGTTCGACCTCCCTCCTTCCCCCCTCCGCCCCTCTTCTTCCCCCTTCCCCTCCCTCCGTCCCTCTTCCTCCCCCTTCCCCTCCCTCAGTCCCTCCTCTCCTATTCCCCCTTCCTCCATGCCACCTCCCTTCCCCCCTCTCTCCCTCCCCCGCCCTCCGTCCCCCTCCTCTCCCTCCCTCCCTCCCTTCCTTCCTTCCTCCCTCCCTCCCTCCCTCCCTCCCTCCCTCCCTCCCTCCCTCCCTTCCTCCCTCCCCGTCCACCCCCCCCCCACCCCCGCTGCAATATCCGTCACGCGTGCAATTCCGCTGCATCTTGGCGGGTCAGCCGGAATCCGAGACACGTAATAAGCCACACATTTGCCTGCCTTCGCGGACGCGTGGGCGGAGGACGCGTTTTCTTCCCCTTTTTAATCACTGCTATTTAATCGTTGCTATTCTGCTAGGAGATGATTTCGTCAAGTGTCACGGCCCAATCGACTAGTAAATAATAACGTATTGCAGACAAAGACACGACATACACGATAGACAGACAGACAGACAAAGGAGTACACGCGCGCACACACCCATCCACACCCCCCCCCCCCCCAACATACACCCCCCAAATAAAAACAAAAAACATCCACCTACCCCCCCCACCACACACACACACCCCTATGCACGTACAAACACGCGTGTGCTCGTGTGCACACACAGAGGATGAATCATAACAAAATACCGGTGACTCGGCGATCTCTGAACGCTGAACGCCAGAGCTTCGGATCTCTCAATCCACCGGATTCTTTTGCGTTTTATGTTTTATTTTTTTATTTTTCTTATTCATTTTCGTCTTCTCTTTTCGTCTCCGTCTCTTCTCTTATTCGTCTTTCTCTTTCTTCTTTTTCTTTTTCTTTTTTAACTTTAATTTTTCGTCATTATCTTCTTCTTCTTCTTCTTCTTCTTCTTCTTCTTCTTCTTCTTCTTCTTCTTCTTCTTCTTCTTCTTCTTCTTCTT
>BOPN01001034.1:264736-267236 GCA_017312705.2 Penaeus japonicus
ATGAACAAATATTTTCCCTATCTAATTAACCTTCTCCCTTTCCTCTCTGCATCTCTCCTCCGCATTTAAGATTTTCCTCCGAGGATTAAGCCAGGCACTGCGACCCTGCGACTAACTTCCCCGGCAAACTGCCCCGTCACACAAGATGCCACTTTACGACTTTAAGTTTTCCGCGTCAGTCTTTTGTCTTGTTGTTTTTCGTTTTACGTTGTTTGTTGTTGTTGTTGTTTTTTAATTCGGCTCTTTTCGGGAGACTCGATCGCTCACTCACATGAAAACCCGGAGGAGCACTAAAGGGTCTTTTGATCTTCGTGGAATTCTGATATATGTGGAGATATGTTGTTTGTGTGTATGTGTGTGTATGTATGTATGTATGTATGCATGTGTGTGTGTATGTATGTATGTATTTATGTATGCATGTGTGTGTGTGCTTGTATCTATTTATATATATATATATATATATATATATATATATATATTAATCTACACACACATACAAACATAAACAAACCAGTGATGGAGTGAAATATGTCAATGCATTTGTATCTGCATTTACATATACACCAAATTGATAATCATATTTCCGTGCATCTAAGAATTTCAAAATATGTATATTTTCATTTTCTTCTTATCAAACCCTTCTATTTACCGTATTTACTTCAAATCTGGTGAAATACATTTAAGTAATGCAACTTAACAGTCCGGACAATAAGAAGAGTTGGAAATCCTGTCTCAAACATTTTGTCATGGCCATTGATGAACAAAATAACAACTAACTGCAAACCTTCCAATTACTTGGAAATAGCTAGTTTCAACAGTCGGTCAGACACTGAATGTTATTAATTCGTTTTCCTAATCAAAGCGCACAAGTGGTCAATAATTTTCTCATAGGCTTAAGGAAGTACTCGAATAGATCATTTGGTTCCTCTGATTATGCAAAAAATAATCTTTTTTTTAAAGAGATAAACAAGAGAAATCTATTTACATTTACCTTTCGAAGTTAGATTGAAATCCACTTTGGTAAGTTCAAAACACTGCAAGTCTTTTAATATAGTCTATTCTATCCTGCCCCCTTGTTCATTTGAGGGGTCTATCTATCTATCTATCTATCTATCTAGCTAGCTAGCTAGCTATCTATCGGAGCAGAAACCCCAAAGGTGGCAACCAAGGCAAAAAGTTTTATAATCGTATTTGTATTTCATTTATGACTGTATTTGAATTGAGACACTTGTAATTGCCCACATACCTCTTAAACACACACACACACGCACACACACACACACACACACACACACACACACACACACACACACACACACACACACACACACATACACACACACCTCCCCCACCCTCCCCTCACCCCCACCCCCCTTGCACATCCCCAGTAACGGTGCTCATTCGCAGCGGAAAGTTAATTACGTGTCTCCGTGTCAGCAGGCGAGGCTTCGGCGAGGCTTCGGCGGCGGCGGTGGCAGCGGCTGCCAGCTGGACCAACGGAAGTAAAAACCATAGACCAACCCCTTCTTTTACTCTGCCCCCTCACCCCCCTCCTTCCCCCGTCCATTACCCCGCTCCTTCCTCCTTCCCTTATTCTTCAACCTACTTCCTTCTTCCCTTAGTTCCCCTCTCCTTCCTCCTTCTTTTACTCCTCTCCTTTCCCCTTCCCTTACTCCCCCTCTCCTTCCTCCTTCCCTTACTTCCCCTCTCCTCCCCCTTTATTTACTGACCCGACCCCCCCCCCCCCCTCTGTCCCTCTTCCCTTAATCTCCCCCCTCCCTCCTTCCCCCTTTCCTGACTTCAAACTTCCCCTTTCTCTCCCCGCCCTTTCTTTACTTCAAAAACCGTCCCTTCTTCCTCCTCCCCACCCCCCCTCTACCCCCACCCACTTCCTCGAATCCTCCCCATTTTCCCATTCCTTTCAACCTCCCCATTCCCACTTCCCTTCCTCTTAACGCCCTCCTTCCCCTTTCACTACTATTACTACTACCACTACTACAACTCATCCCTTCTTCTTCGTCCTCCTTTTCTTCCCTTCCTCTTCCCTCTTTCCCTTTACTACTACTACAACTACTCCTCGTATTCTTCTTCTTTTTCTTCTTCTTCTTCTTCTTCTTCTTCTTCTTCTTCTTCTTCTTCTTCTTCTTCTTCTTCTTCTTCTTCTTCTTCTTCTTCTTCTTCCCCTTCCTTTTCCTCCTTTCCCTCTACTACTACTGCTAATCCTCGTCTTCTTCTTTTTCTTCTTCTTCTTCTTCTTCTTCTTATTCCTCCTCCTCCTTTTCTTCCCTTCCTCTTCCCCTTCCTTTTCCTCCTTTCCCTTTACTACTACTACTACTCCTCGTCTTCTTCTTCTTCTTCTCCTTCTCCTTCTTCTACTTCTTCCTCCTCGGCCATGTCCTCCTCTTCTTCGTCCTCGTCTTGCTCCTTTTTCGTCCTCGTCTTGCTCCTTTTTCGTCCTCCTCTGACTCCTTCTCCTCCCTTCCTCTTTCCTTCTTCCCCT
>BOPN01001034.1:277236-294736 GCA_017312705.2 Penaeus japonicus
TGTTTACATTTGAGAATACTATTGAATTTTATCAAAGGATATTAGATACTACTATGCGTAAACGTCACCTAAAACGTAAGGGATTCAGTACTAAGTGTAAGTGTATCTTCTTTCGTCTATGTTTCTTTCTTTTCATAGAAAATGGGAAATTTCTCGCGAATCTGCGACAATTAGATCGAAATAAGTTTGTTTTTTTCGATGTAATGGTTGTTTAGTTATATGTTTTTTATATTACTAGAATATTAATTTATTATATTCTCACTCAATACAACACTTCTACGCCCTGAGTGATAACACCTTGAAGAATTCTCTGTATAAACAATCAGAGCTTACAGTCTTCCTAAATATACTTTATTGTGTAAATTTGACGAGTTTATCAAATATCTTATATATTTACGATAACAGAACAGGATTTAGTTTTATTTCATTATTGATTATGAAAAGTTTGGGAACATCTGCTTCCATTGTTATAAGCAAAAGATTCCGTAGATTATCGATACTACGTTTTGAAACAAAAGCGCATCTGCACTTTCGAATACTCTTCAGATCTCTTTAGATCCTCTTAAGAAGATACTGAATCCTATTTGATTTCCCAATTCAACCCTGTCTGCTAGGAGAGTCTCAGTGTCTATTACCGAATCCAAACAAGAAGGAGTGACATGGAATTTCTTTGCGATTTTTAAGTGAATTTCTTTGCGATTTTTTTAGGAATGTTGTAATCATGTCGAGCTTAAAGTTAGGTAAGTCAAAGACAGTGATTTGATGTCCGGATGAACGAAATATAGCGTGAATGGAGCTTGTCTAAGGCTTATTAGTAAGACCGTGGGAAGATGCTGGTGTTTTTGTTGTCAGATGTTGTTGTTAGAGTTTTGTTGTCACTCTCGATCTCGGCCCATTTGCCTTTATTTACGCTTGTTATTCCCTCTCTTTGAGTTATTTACGTCTACTTTTCATTTGCTCTTTGTCTGTATCCTGTTGTGCTGTAGTAGTGTCTGTATTTAAGATTTGCGTGAGATAATTGTCTATAAATTTTTTGCTCGATGTTTTTTTTTCTCTTCTTCGTCTTGAGAGATTTTAGTAATTCGTAAACAAACTGTTTTGTAAATGTTGACTTCTCTTCGATGTTTGAATTACGAGCTTTAAGGGAACTTGATTTATTTGATTTTATTACTAATGGCAGAGTTAGTATGACTCATTTTGGGACCAGCTCACTATCCAGACATTTATTTTGCTCCACTAATTCCTCTTTTAGCTGTGATGGTTGAATTCTCTTGGTTGAGTACATGTTGATTTGGTAGCTTTGGTTTAATTCATTGATACTGCCTGGTTGTTGCTGTTTGAATTATTGTTTATCTATGTATGTAAGTTACTTGAACCTCAAATGTGATTCATGATATTTTTTTGTAGGAGAGAATATAAATCAAGTTTTCTTTTATTATACATTTCTTACTACAAAGTCAGTTGATATCCTGAGAGGTGTTACTACTATTGCTTGTATTGTAGTAGAAGGTTGTGATTTTAGCAATAATATGATAAGGCTGTGGCAGATGCAGTGATAGGAGGTTTAGTTACTCAATAGAGAAATTATATTAATACTGTATCTTGAATTACCAAGAGCATTTGCTATACAATGTGGAGAAATGTGTTGCTTTGTAAAATATCTAGGTTCTTTTGTGATTTTGATGCTTGGATAGGAAAATACAAAGAAAAGAAGGAAAATTAATACATTAGTAGACAAAGTATGTTCCGTTATTTTTGCAATTGATATTAGAGTTTTGGCAGTTGATGTTTAACAGAAAAAAAACACTTACTTACCCATCAGTAAATGATTTTATCAGCAAAATACTTGAGATTACTTAATCATCATGATTGTTATCAACTGCATCATATTACTGTCTTATCATTATGTTCAGGAAGTGGGTTCTCAAAACAGAAGAGTCTGTTTGTTACTATATTAACTGTGTTGAATGCAAACCCACTTTAAACTTGCTGTATGTAGTGGATGATTTACAGTCTGACATCCAGTGCAAAAGTAGACAATATTAGGAGATCTGTGTGGCTTCTGTATTCCAGCAAATAAGCTTTCAGTATACATACATTCTGGTTTTATAGAACTCAGACTAGTTCTTTATTTGGCAATGAATTGCTAGGGAAGTGTATAAACATTAGATAGATAGGAAGACAGGATATGTGCGAGAGGTTTGTTGGTCATTGCCAGAGTGCCAACTGGCATGGTGGGCTTGCCGACATGTTTAAGTCCTGTGGTAGATATTCAGGTGTTTTTTAAATATATTTACAAATTTCGTTGATTATAAAAAAAGATATCTTTTTATCTTTTTAGGTCATATCTTTCTTAATAGCTCTTCAGTGGTAGTGTATGAATAAATGTACTTATTAAGCTTATTATGAATATTATCTCTCAGCTTTTGGTTTCTAAAGTAATTTCTGAAAGAGCTTTACAAAGAATTTGATCAGTATTTCTGCAGATGAATTTATTGAATCATATATGTTAGATATTTACAAGACTCATACATCCGCCAATGGCCTCCATCCATATCCACTAGAGTAAACCTAACCTCTACCTAGCAAGATGGAGCTTTTAGTCCTCCCTAGAAAGCTATGTTAACTGTAGAACTAGTCTTGTTGGAGATTATGAGGTGAAGTTATGTTGTCCTTTGCCAGGGCACCAAAGACAGGGAGATTGTGGCAAATGGTTAACACTGTGTCATTATCAGGTTGGACCTAAGGCTGTAGGCCATCCATTACAGGAAATATCAAGGGGATTTGGATAGAATACAGCCAAATGTTATTCCTACAAAAAGTCCTCTTTTGAAAGCAATTATAGTTGTCATGTTAACCTTACATTTACATGATTTTTGCACACTATGTAAATGGTTCTTAGAGTGTCATTTCACCCAAATATTCATATAGTAGAATGGAAGATATTACATATGCCACAAAGAATGTGAGATGTAATTTAGATATGAATCAATGTTAATGAGTACAATTATAAAAAAAAACAAAAAAACATCAAACATGAACTTTTGAACATCATATTCTTAACAAGTGACATCTGACGATTCATATTTTTTATATTCTTAGCCAGAAAGTAGCTTGTAAAATTGCAGTGCCACAAGTATCACAATGATTATACACTTTGGTTCATCATAATTCTATATATTGTTGCATTTGTATCATATAATTTTTATGAATAATGGTATGCTCTTGTCTTGAGATAGGCTCTCCATTGTAAATGGTTCTTTCTAAAAGACGAGGTGTGTTCCTCAGAGATGTTACATCATCCTTAAATCAAAATGAAGATGAAGGGATGTAATGTGTTTACAGGAAAATTATAAGTAGAGCTTTGGATTACGAATTTTGAACTTTGAGGTTTGAATGAGAAGTATGTTAAATGCTTGGAAATATATATATACCTTTGGGTGATTAGACGGTTTGCAGATTTATTTATTTTATTATTATTATTATTATTTATTTATTTTATTTTATTTTTATTTATTTTTATTTTTTAATGGCTTTGTAGGTCGTCTATAAGATGACTTTATTTTTGATTGGACACTATTGTTGTGTTGTGCATTATTTTGATTTTTTTTTTTTTTTTTTTTTTCTAAAGTTTTTCATTATTTTTTTTATGTGTCACCAGGCCAAGATCACATTTCTATTAATTGTTCTGGAGAGATGAAAGCAAAAGACATTTTTGAGAATGTAAACTAGAAAAAAAAAGAGAGAGAGAGAGTTTATGAGTCACCATGTCCGTTAAGTCTTTCTAAGCAGAGTTAAAGGGTCAGAGTACAAGCTGCGGAATAGTAAGTCATTGTAGGATCCTATTTTACATATATTATTATGGAGATGTGTAACTACTTGTAGATTGTGTCGTTGGCTTCTTTTTCATCTGTGTCTGAGTTTGTCACTGCAGCCACTTTTTCTTTTTTGTTTTCTTTTGTCTTCTGCTTCTCCTTTTCTTCTACATCTCATCTTCCTCCTCCTCCCCCTCCTCCTCCTCCTTTCTTGTTTGTTTACTTTTCTTCCTCTTCTTTTCTGGAGTGTAAACACTCCTTCCTTATTATTTTCTTGTCAAGGACTTTTTCTTTGTACATTTAGGAAATATGAATGTTTTAGCTTTACTTTTTTTTCTCTTTCTTTTATTGATCTTCCTTGAGACACAGTTGAAAGGTCTAGACTAAGGGAAAGAAATCAAGAGCATAGTATTCTCTTATGGAATTTAATCATTATCTTTTCCGTTTGTTGTATTCCAAATGAATGGCGGATAGTTGTCATCATCCTTAGCATAACTGAATGGGGATGTATTGGTTGTGTTTTCTCAGTCTGCTCTTATTTTTGGCATTTCAGGTCTTATCGAACATCAATACATTTTTTGCTTAACGCGTTTTTTGCTTTTTCCCTCCTCCTTGGCCCTACCCCTGTCTCGGCTTCTCCCTGGGCCATGGCAGGCAAGTCGGTAGGGGAGGACTGCTGGGTGACGGCCAAGTATGACTATACGGCCCAGGGCAGCCATGAGCTGGACCTCCGCAAGAATGAGCGCTTGCTCCTTCTCGACGACTCAAAGCACTGGTGGCGGGTCATGAACAACCGCAACCAGGCCGGCTACGTCCCCTCCAACTACGTCAAGAAAGAGAAGCCATCCATATTCGATAGGTGAGTGTGTCACTCTCTGCCATCCTTTTTTGGGTTGTTTTTGTCGTCGTCGGGGTTGCCTTCGGTTGGCTGTTCCAATTGGTATCAGTGTATGTATGTATGTATGTATTTTTCTTTTCTACTCTTTTTTATTCTCAAGGGCATGTTAGAGGTTGTGTTATCTGGGTATTTTCTCTAAAGGATGAGTTGATTATCTTTTGTGGTGTGGGTTTTTATGGCAGATTTATAAGCTAGTGATGATACAATTGGAAAAAGAAAAAAAAAAAAATAGATAACATGTTTGATGAAAAATACACACCTTAAGAATATGTTTTTTTTTTTATTGATATTGTTTTTGGTAGATCTCTTGCAAGAAAAAAAAGGTGCATAGCAGTGATTTGCATTCCCAAGTTGGAAGTACAGCAAAAGGGGGACTAGAAAAAAAGAGGAAGAGAGTGAAAAGTGGAGGGGGGGGGGGGGAGAGGCAGTTGGGGAATGTGTAAGAGTTTGAAGGGTATTTAGGTTGAGGAGAATAACAGAAAAGAGAGAGAGAGAGAGAGAGAGAGAGAGAGAGAGAGAGAGAGAGAGAGAGAGAGAGAGAGAGAGAGAGAGAGAGAGAGAGAGAGAATAAAGAAAAGAGGGAAGGAGTAATGGAATGAAGAAGGGTAAGAGCGAGAGGAAAGAAAAGAGAAAAAATAAAGCAAAAAAGATATAAAAAGTTGTGTAAAAGAGGTGCCGAAGAGGCGCAGGAGGAGAAGGAAGGGGAGAAGAGAAGAGCTAGGTATCATTTATGCCGATTTGAAGAGGCGGCCAGACAATGCAGAAGAGGGCAGGGAGAGAGAGAGAGGATGGCTGCAGAGGAGGAGCAGAAGAGGGGAGCGAGAGGGCGGAGGAGGGAAGAGGGAAAGGGTGCAGCAGGGAAGAAGGGGGGGGGGGCGGCAGTGAGAGGGTGAGAGGGTGTGGGAGGAATGACGGGGGAAGGGGAGGGGAGGGGAAGGGAAGGGAAGGGTTATCAACATAACCGGCGGATAACAAGCTAGAGAGACAGAGAGGACACTTTACGACGGGAGGAGAAACAGCTGCGGGGGGAGGGGGGAGAGGGGATGGGGGGTATTCTGTATTATTCTTATTCATGTTATTGATTCTATTGCTTTTGGTATTGGTGTCTGTTCGTCCAGACTCCGCGTAGCTTCACGAGTAGAGTAACGGTTCAGAGGGCGGGAATTGCATGGGAGCAAGAGAAAGAGAAAGAAGCATAAATGGAGAGAGAGAGAGAGAGAGAGAGAGAGAGAGAGAGAGAGAGAGAGAGAGAGAGAGAGAGAGAGAGAGAGAGAGAGAGAGAGATTATTACCTCACCCACCAAAACACACATAGAAGAGATGCCTACTTCCTCAACCCCATTCTCACTCTCCAGAGCCCTTGCTTTGACATCTCACTTGATGAACCTTTCGGTTTATCTGTTTGTCTTCGTCGTTTCGCCGTTTTCCTCTCTCTCGTTTATTGACGAATTTATGTCGTTACACGTCCGCTGATCCCTCTTACCACCGGGCGTGTCACGTTACGAGCAGCGAAAGCTTATTGAACTTTGAAAATTGATTTAAATGCCGTATCATTGGCCAGTAATTATCGCCGTGACAGTGACGCCGATTGGGGCGAGAATGGCGTGCCAGCACCTTGGCCCGTAGGTGAGGTGGGGTGGAGTGGGTGGAGGAAGAATAGGTGGATAGAGGGTGGGGAGGTGGGTGAAAGGTGGACGGAGAGAGGAGCAGATGGTGGCTGGAGGAATTGGTGGATAGAAGGGGAGGGAGGAGAAGGTGGGGGGGGGGGGTTGAAAGGTGGGTAGAAAGAGGAGCAAAAGAAGGGTGGAAAAAGGAGTGGATGAATGGTTGGAGAGGGAGAGGGAGAGGGAGAGGGAGAAAGAGAGAGAAAGAGAGAGAAAGAGAGAGAAAGAGAGAGAAAGAGAGAGAAAGAGAGAGAGAGAGAGAGAGAGATAGAGAGAGAGAGAGAGAGAGAGAGAGAGAGAGAGAGAGAGAGAGAGAGAGAGAGAGAGAGAGAGAGAGAGAGAGAGAGAGGAAGGGAAGTGAAAGGTGGGTCAAGTGGAGCAAAAGGAGAGAGAAACGAGGCGAGGGATGGCTGGAGGATTGGTTTTGAAAGGAAATTCAGAAATCAAGAGGGAGTTGAAAGGTTAGAGAGAATGAGAAGAAGGAGGGAGATAGAAAGAAGATGGATAGATCAGAGGAGAATGGGTAGATAGAAGTGATCGAGAGAATAAACCGAGCGGGAGAATGGATGGATTGACAGCGTTGAGAAAGGGGGAGGGGGCGGCTGCAGGGATCGGAATTGCAACGCGAGGCTGGGGGGGACGAGCGCTTATCGGTTGCAAGTTGCGCGATTAGGCGTCTCGGGATCTGCCTTATTTTCATATCCTTATCTTCATATCTCTTATCGCACTTCCGGCAGCACAGCACCCCATTTGAGTCATCGCTTTGAGTCGCCGTCTTGAAATCTCGACGAGTGCAAGGGGGAGGAGGGGGCTGGGGGTAGGGGAGGGGGGCGACTGACACCGCGCGTCACGTGAGGATGGATGCCGCGTTGCGTGTCATCCTTCTGCTCGCCTTCCTCTTTGCGTCCTCCTCCTCCTCCTCCTCTCCGCTCGTTTTGCTCTCTCCCCAGGGCTGGTCTCTCCTCTTCTTTCCCCTCGCCCCTCTTTCCTCCATTCTGTCTGTTCTCATTTTTGTCTTCCTTTTTTTCCCTCGCCCGCCCTTCTCTCCTCCATTCTGTCTGTTCTCATTTTTGTCTTCCTCTTCTTCCCTACCCTTTTCTCTCCCTCACTTCCACTCTTCACTTCTCTCTCTCTCCTTCATCCCATCTTCGCCTCTCTCTTCTCCATGCCTTCTCTCTCCTCCTTCCCCTCTTCCTTCTTCTGTCCCTCCGCGTGTGCGCCGCGCCCCTCCCTCCACACGCACCTTGCGCTCGAGGAGGAGGGGTTGGTCGGTGAAGGGAGGGAAGGGGGGGGGGGTAATTGGGAGGCAGTTTCTATTAAGTGGAATCAAGTACTTGTGAGTGGTAGCTGCATCATGTCAGAATGGTTTCTCCGCTTCGCTTCAAACAAGTGGTGGACGTGATGTCTATCCTCGCTTCTTCTGTTATTGATTATGTTTATTTTTATTTATTTATTTTATTTATTTCTTTTTTTTTCTTTTTTTGGAGGGGGGAGGGTAAGTTTGTTTCGAACGGGTCACTTCGGGATCGGCTCGTACAAGAGCGGTCTTGACTCATATTTTTCCTCCTTTCGGCATGTAAACAGAGAGAGGGGATGAGGGGATGAGGAGAGTTGGCACGGGATTCTCGCCTGTGTGCGTGGGCGCAACAGGGTCGAGAGCGGGATCGGCAGGGCGGCGGCGGTGGAGGGAGAGGGGAAGCGTGAGAGAGTCCCGAGTAGGGGTGGGAAGAGGAGAGGGGAGGAGAGGAGAGGAGAGGAGAGGGGAGGGTGTGGAGGTGGGGATCGGTTAAGAGAGCCCGGGGGTCATGTTGACTGAGGGGAAATGGGAGTCCCCGCGGCCTTCTGGGAGAGAGCCGGGAGCCAGACGACCTCCCCTCGCTTCCCCTCGCCTCGCCTCGCCTCGCCTCGCCTCGCCTTCCGCCAGGCCTACTCTGCCCGCTCTCGAGGTTCACCAAGCGCTACACGGGAAAGGGTGAAGAGTGAATGGGATAGGGAGGAGGGCGCGGATTAGGAGCTGTAGGAGGAGGAGGAGGAGGGGGGGGGAAAGGGAGGGAGAGTAAGAGTGAGAGTGAGTGTGTGGGAGTGAGTGAATGTTTGAGAGTGTGTAAGCGAGAGAGAGAGAGAGAGAGAGAGAGAGAGAGAGAGAGAGAGAGAGAGAGAGAGAGAGAGAGAGAGAGAGAGAGAGAGAGAGAGAGAAGAAAGAGGTCAGCGTGACACCCGATCCTCGCTACGACTGTCTGTCTCTCCGCACGTCGTCCGCGGTCCCAAGGATGATCCTCGGCGTTAAAGCGCGGAATTGTTGCGTCACGCTCGCCTCGGCCGGCCGACAGTTTACGACGTGGCTAGGTGTTAGTGTTAGTGGTAGTTAGGTTAGCGGTTAGGTTAAGTTAGGTAGGTGTTCGTGTGGTAGTTAGTTAGGTTAGTATAGGTTAGTAGTTAGGTTAGGTTAGGTAGGTGTTTGTTTGGCAGGTTAAGTTAGTATAGGTTAGTAGTTAGTAGTTAGGTTAGGTCAGGTCAAGTTGTGTTATCGTCCTGTGTGAGCGTCCATACACAAAAAATGTATCGCATTTATAGATAAAGGAGATTCATACACCAAGGAAGGTTTTTTTTATGTATCTATTACCGGTAATAATAGGAAAAACATATTCGGAAATATTAGGATTTATAAGAAGCGTCATAAGCCTTCTTAGACTGGGGAATGCGTATATATATACACATACTCATTAGCATTAGTATTGCCAGATGCTATAGGCACAGGACTATCAGCCTCGCCACGGCAAAGGATTCCTCAATGATATGGGAGCGAGGAGGCCCATTTCCGATATAAATATAGCCATCCGCGGAGACACAAAGCCATGCAAAGGTGGTGCCAATAGAGTGCGGAGCGATGTATCCCGTCCTGTTCCTCGCGCCCCCCCCCCCTTAGAGCGCCCACGGGACCCCAAAATACAGCGTGTGGCCGCCGCCGCCGCCTCCGCCTCCGCCGCCGATGTTACTTACGTACTTACGTCGTGGCCACGTGGAAGACCTGGCCGGTGGTGGAGTGGACGTGTGGAACCCTCGCCACCGCTGGCTGGCCTTTCTTCTTGCCTTCATTCTTACTTTCCTACTTACCCAAGTACCCACATTCTCACTTACCCACCTTACTCACTTACCTACTTACTCACTTACCTACTTATTATTATTACCTACTTACTCTCTTACCTACTTATTATTATTACCTACTTACTCTCTTACCCACTTACTCACTCACCCACTTACCTACTTACCCACTTATCCACATACCCAATTACCCACCTACTAACCTGCCCACCTACCCACCTGCCTGTCTTTCTACCCACCTACCTGATTGTGTGTCCTTCTGTACATCTGCCTGTGTCTACTAGTGCGTTTGCATGTACGTGTTTTGCTTACCTCTGTGTCTGTATGTACGTATCTACGCTAATGTTTACATGTGTGTCTACATTTATGTCTGCTTATATATATTGAAATGTGTGTCTGCGTCTACCTGTTTCTGTCTCCCTGTGTCTATATATGTTTACATGTGTGTCTACATGAATGTCTGCGTATATGTGTCTACATTACCTAGGTCTGCCTGTGACTGTTTCCCTATGTCTATATATGTTTACATGTGTGTCTACAATAATGTCTGCGTATAGGTGTCTACATTACCTGTGTGTCTGCGTCTACCTGTGTCTGTCTCCCTGTGTCTATATGTTTACATGTGTGTCTACATTACCTGCGTCTACCTGTGACTATCTCCCTGTGTCTATATATGTTTACATGAGTGTCTACATGAATGTCTGCGTACATGTGTCTGCGTCTACCTGCGCCTACCTGTGTCTACCTCCCTGTGTGCGCGGAGTGTCCCAGCGTGGCGCTACACTCGTGCTGCTGCCAGAATAGGAGAGGAGGTTAGGGAAGCCGGGTCCTCAGAACAGCTTCCTTTGGGATTTGGTCTAGGAGGGGGATGGGGGGGGGGGAGGAAAGTAGGATGGATGGAAAGAAGAAAGAGAGGAACGAAGGGAAGAATGGTGGAGAAATTGATGTTGGCGAGGGGGGGATGGTGGTTGATGGTTGATGATGATGGTAGCAATAATGTGAGTAACAATTAATTACTGATGATACTGGAAACTGAGAAAACTAAAACGAGAAAAGCATTATAGATAATGATGATGAAAATTATAACGTAATTATAACTTATAATTATATAATATATAACTTATAATTATATAATTATAAGTTATAATTATAATTATAATTATAACTAATCATTGCAAAATGGTCATCATCACAATGGCGGTGATACTATAATAAAACACAAGAGTCTAAACTTGTTTCCGGAAGAAATAATGGGAAAGCAGTATCTCAGTGAGTCAAGTAAGCCAGTTCAGTGCATTGTGGGTTTGCAAGTGAAAGAATGAGGTAATTTGGCATCATTGGGTCCGCGGATGTCGCTCGCTCGTGTCAGGACGACCGTAACCGGCGGTAGAATGGCCTTCTTTTTTTCTTCTTCTTCGTCTTCTTCTTCTTCTTCTTCCTTTTCTTCTTCTTTCCTTTTTTTATGTTTCCCCCTCCTTTTTATTTTCTTGCCTGTTCATCATTATCTGTTTTCTTTCTGTTTTATTTCCCTTCGCCTGACCTTTAAGCGGCGAAAGACAGCACCCTCACAAATCTGGAAGATCTGTTTTTCCCCTCCTCTTCCTCTTTCTCTTCCTCTCATTCTATCCCTCCTCCTCCTCCTCGTCCTCCTCCTCCTCCTCCTCCTCCTCCTCCTCCTCCTCCTCCCCCCTTCTTCTTCATTATCTTTCTCCTCCTTCTCCTCCTCCTCCTCCTCCTCCTCCTCCTCCTCCTCCTCCGCCTCCTCCTCCCCCCCCCTTTTCCCGAGCGGGAGTGATCTACCGCCGTAGACAGCGTTGTAAGGAAACGTTTAAAATCTATTTTGTCGTCGCGTTGTGCTCTCTTTTTTTTGTCCTGCATGACGTCGACACCGGCATGTTGCATGGCGGGGGGATGATTGTCCTAACGCCATTGAGGGGAGTACAAGAGAGGTTTTTGTTGAATTGTGAACGAGTGAGAGAGAGAGAGAGAGAGACAGAGACAGAGAGAGAGAATGAGAATGAGAATGAAAACCATCCGTATCCTCAGCGTGTTCTCAAGATGCCCTATTTTTTTTTTTAATTGATGCTCGGAATTCTCGATTAAAAAAAGAGAAAGAAAAAAAAGGAATGAGAAATAGAGGATAATTAGGCAGCTCTCTCCACAGAAGACACTGAAGAAGACACAGGTGCGATACCCAGCAAGGGGTGCGTAGATTATTCTCGGTCAGCCTTGGCCGTGGTTTGTCTAGGAGCCCCGCGTGACGCCGCCCGTGCATGAGGGTTCACTGCATTGGAAGGCGTAGGTTGACCCAATATTTACAACTATCTGTAAATCTTGGGTTGACCTCGCTCGCTCGCTGGCTCTCGCTCGCTGGAATGTGCGTGTGTTTCGGATGCTATGTGAAGGCGGCGGAGGGGGGGAGGGAGGGGGCTGTGTACGTATGTGCGATTGTGCGTGTATGCGTGAGTGTTTATATGTCTTTGTAAATACGAAACGTAAAGGCTTGATGTTTTTTTTTTCATTTTTTCTTTCCTTTTTTTCTATTTTGTTTCTTTCTCTTTACTTTTATTTGTGTGTGTTTCTGTGTCGAGGTATGTACGTGTGTTCGTGTGTCGACGTGTCACGGTGGAAAACCCGTGACAGCAAGAGACAAATGACACTGTTAACTCCGCACTCAGCCAATGAGAATTGCAAATATAGACGGTTCGGAGTTGCGTCATTTTACTTTTAGCGTGTTTGACTGTTGCAACTGCAGGATTAGTGTCAATGATTTTAGTTTTTTTTATATAGATTTGTGTTATTGGTTACCATTATCATTCGCTCGTGAATAAGGAGGTTGTTACGTGCGATTGTTAGTAATTGATACGAAGTTAAAAGGTTGGCGATGTGCGTTCGGACAGAGTGCAGGAATTTCCAGCTCTTAGGGGGGGGGGGGGAATAAATGGGCGGCGATGATTTTTGCGTTGTCTTCTAAAAGTGTGATTATTATCAGCGCCAAAATCCCGTCTTGCTGCAAATCGGATATCCGGACGTGATTGTTGTAGAGGCTGAGTGAGTGAGTGAGTGATTTGTTGTTTTTGATCTGCGGGTCCGGTGTGCAATTTTTTTGCGAGGATCGTATGCAACGGAATAACATTTGGTTTATTTTTTAGTGGTGCGGATTGATTGATGTGTGTGTATAGATTTTAATTTTTATGATGAATTTTTATATCATGACTTGCTATTGTTGTTATACTTGTTATACTTTTTGTCCCCTGTGTGTGAGTGTGAGTGTGTGTTAGTGTGTGTGAAGATATTCCGACGCGTAAGTGGGCCCGGCGAGTGTGCGGACAAGGGGACAGCGGTGCTAAGTGTGTGCGGCGAGGCAAAGGGGACGCGTGAGTGCGGCGGGACAGTAGTGTGGGCCTTTAGCCGCTCAGCCGCCCATGCCCGGCCTTGGTGGCGAGGCCAGCGAGCGAAGGCCGTCGCTCTGACTCACTCGGGGCCGCCCGTCACGCTCCCGCCCGACGCACGCACAGTCACGCTGCTACACCCGCTGGGGCCGGTCGGGAGGGGTGGGGAGGGGGCTCGAGCTCTCGGCTATGCCGCTGTCGGTCACGCTCAGGCTGGATCCGGGACTCTCTCTCTCTCTCTCTCTCTCTCTCTCTCTCTCTCTCTCTCTCTCTCTCTCTCTCTCTCTCTCTCTCTCTCTCTCTCTCTCTCTCTCTCTCTCTCTCTCTCTCTCTCTCTCTCTCTCTCTCTCTCTCTCTCTCTCTCTCTCTCTCTCTCTCTCTCTCTCTCTCTCTCTCTCTCTCTCTCTCTCTCTCTCTCTCTCTCTCCCCCTCTCCCTCCCCCCCCCCCCCCCCCCCCCCCCCCCCCCCTCCCCCCCTCTCCCCTCCCCCTCCCCTCCCACCCTCCTTCCTCCCTCCAGTTCTCCCTCCGCCCATCGCTAGAATTCACTCGCTCAAAGAAACGAATGCAACCGATGGAGGGAGGGAGGGAATTAGGGAATGAATGAGGATCACACACGCATGCACGTACAAACGTGCCGAACAGAGAGGACTCGAAGAAACGGAGAAACCAGCAAATGGGCTGGGAAGTGGAAGAGGGGGGAGAGGGTTGAAGATGGAAGCAGATGGGGAAAGGGGGAGAGGGGGGGGGGGAGCCAGAAAGAGAAGGCTGGCTCGTTCTCTGTTTTTTTTTGTGTGTTTGTTTGTTTGTTTATATTTTGTGAGGGTGTTTGGTCAGAATTTGGAAATGCAGTTAAGATGATGATGATGATAAGGGATGCCAGCGTGATTACCAGTCGCGTCGCTTGCGTAAGCGCTCGCCAGACGCCATGTGGGCGAGGTCAACAGGCGGTGAGCGAGGGATGGGGTTCGTGGGGAGGGTGGGGGTTGCCAGTGCCAGCGCCAGTACCAGTGCCAGGGCGTGAATGCCTGGCCACGCCCCTTGCGTCATGTGCCACCCTCTCCTCTCTCGCCTGGTCGTGACCGCCGGCGTCGTGGTGCGATCTGGGACGGACGGGAGCGAGGAGGGAGTCGTCGTGGAGACGACCCAGGGGACCTCTCGCTTCTCCTACCCCGTCTCTTCCTCTTTTCTTTTCTTCGTCCAAAGGAAAAATCATGTTTTCTCTTCTTCGTCCAAAGGAAAAATCATGTTTTCTTTTCTTCGTCC
Organism: Penaeus japonicus; assembly: GCA_017312705.2. Classification (NCBI taxonomy): domain Eukaryota; kingdom Metazoa; phylum Arthropoda; class Malacostraca; order Decapoda; family Penaeidae; genus Penaeus; species Penaeus japonicus. The sequence continues at coordinate 291,371 of BOPN01001034.1, forward strand.
AAAGGAAAAATCATGTTCCTTTTTCTTTAGGGTAACGCCATGCAGTGGTCGGGGGAGGGGAGGTGAAGGGGAAGGGGAATTTAGTCTTTTCTCTCCATATTTTCTTTCATCCTTCTTTGATTTCCATATTCTCAAAAAAGAAGAAGAACAAAAAGACGCACCTTTTATGGGTTTTTCTCTCCGTGTCATGTCGACGCAGGCGGAGAGTGACGTGACGATGACTCGGTTGCCTTCGAACGGCTGCGTGTGACAAAACATGTGATCCTGTCATGGCGGCTCTGCAAGTCGGTCGGACCCCGCATAGCCACGCATACCATGTTGAGAAAGTCTTCTTTTTCTCTCTCTCTCTCTGTTTTTTTTATGGTCTATTATGTGGAGGACTGTTGCGTTGTCCTCAGATTTTTTTTTCGGCTGGGTTGCATGGTAAGAGGGGCTGTTCTTGCACAGGATGCTTGTTGTTGCAGTGTTGAGAGAGTCGGTTGCAGAATATAAGGCGAGGACTCGAGCGGTGTGATTGCAAGGCGCACCTGTGGAGGCCCCTTGGCGAGAGCAGCCGCGGCCCAGATGGCAACTCCTTCCCGAATAAGGGAGAGCAAGGCAGGGAACACCCATGGAGGAGGTTCGTCATGCATAGTTAGCGCATCATGCAACCGTGCTCGGGATGCGGGGACCGTGTGAATGCCTCTCGCCCAGTGCCGTCACGTCTGCGGGCCGCCTGCGGTGGGAGCCGCAAGGTCTGTCCTGTCACATCCCGCCCTGTCTGGCTGCCAGGACTCTCGGCTCTCTCTCTTTCTCCTCCTCCTTCTTCTCCTTCTTCTTCTCCTTCTTCTTCTCCTTCTCCTTCTCTTTTTTTCAGTTTCGTCCTTCTCTCCTTTCTTTTATCATCCTTTCCTATCCACTCTGAACTATCGTCGCATCTGCGTCCGCCTCCTCCCTCCTCCTTTCCTTCTCTTCTCTCTTCCACCTCCCTCTCTCTACCCCCTCTTTCCCCCCCTCCCTCCACCGTACAGCACCCACGGCCCCCCACCCCCGCCCCCCTACCGCCCGTCCCGTACACATATCACATACCGCATAGTTAACGAGGAGAGGGCATGAGGGTACGAGATGGATTAGGTTGGTGCAGTAGGAAGGGGAGGATATGCGCGTAGGATGTTTGGGCGTAAGATGATGGATGCAGGGCGGAGGGGGAAGGATGCAGGCTGTAGGACTTTGGGACGTTGGGTTAAGGAGGCGAGGCGAGGCGAGGGATGTAGGATGTAGAGTTGTAGGACGTAGGGTGAAGGGAGTAGGCCTTCAGGCCGTAAGGAAGGCTACAGAACATAGGGTGAAGGATGCAGGGCCTGAGGACGTAGATAGACGGAAGTCTGCGAGCGGTTGCGTGAAGTGCGGGAGAGCTTGGTGCACCAGGCTAGGGCAGGAGGACCCAGGGCGCAGCGTGGAGGCGCGTACGTAACGTGGCTTCAGGCTTTGGACCAAGCCTGACAAAGCGGAAAGGGGGAGGGGGGAGGGGGAGCAGATAGGATAGGGGTGGGCGGGGGCGTAGTGGGAAGGGAGCGCGACAGGAGCGGCGGGCGCGGGCGGGGCGGAGACAGGAAGGGTCACTCACGGCCCTCATCCGCAGACCCGACCCGGCTGCCGCGCTCGCCCGCTTCCCTTCGCTGTCGTAGTGCTGTCGTAGGGCCGTGCTGCTGTCTTTGTTGTTGGCGGGGCTGTGTCACCTTTTGCTCTCAGTGTTGTCGGTTTTGATGTCACGTGCCTTTTTTTTATTATTATTGTCGATTCTGCTTCTGCGACTGTTACTGCGACCAGTATTTCTGATATCATTTCATCATAATCATCATCATAATCCCCATCATCATCACCACCACCACCACCATCGTCATCATTATCATCACCATCGTCATCACCATCATCATCGTCATCATCATCATCATCATCATCATCATGTGTGTCAATACTCTTCCTCCGGTGTTCAGAAATAGAATGAACGTCCATAAGATCCCGATCGACCTCACGCTTATCATGTCGTTGCCCTTCGTCGTTTTCGTTTTCTACCTCGTTTTCTGCAAGGCCGAGTATTTCTCTTTCTCTTTTCTTCTTTCGGTCTTCGTCTCTCCTTTCTTCCGCTCGTGTCGAATGCGCAAGGAGATGCCATTTAACGCTGCTCACTTTCTCTCTGTTCTTTGGTTGTGCTTAGTCTCTCTCTCTCTTTCTCTTTCTCTTTCTCTCTCTTTCTCTCTCTCTCTCTTTCTCTCTCTCTCTCTTTCTCTCTCTCTCTCTTTTTTTTTCTCTCTCTCTCTCTCTCTCTCCCTCCCTCCCTCCCTCCCTCCCTCCCTCCCTCCATCTCTCTCTCCCTCTCCCTCCATCTTTCTCTATCTATCTATCTATCTATCTCCCCCTCTCTCCCTCTTTCTCCCTTTCCTTAGTTGATCCAAGCTCTGCATGAATTAACATAGGAGCGAAGAAGTCGGTTTGCAGTAAGCAAAACCCCCGTCAAGAGGAGGGAGAGCAATATAATGCTAGTGTACTGGAGGGACCGAGCTCTCCGACTTCCAGATCGTTATTATTGGAGTGCCGCAAGGACCCCGGAAAGATCTGCTGCCCAAATGTAAATAGCTCCCTGTCAGGGCTCGAACCCACTCTCTCCAGGTAACAGCCAGGTAGAGGAGACCGAGCCACTGGTTGGGCAATCCTTTCAGTGGGTCGTGTGGTCTAGCGGTCTAGTTCTGTTCTCTCTGGAGTGTTAGGTAGGGAGAGAGAGAGAGAGTGGACTCGCGGTCTTGTCTGGGATTTATGAACATTTTTTTTTGTTTTGTTTATATAAGATACATAACTGCATTATTCCATCATCATCCAGATACCGCTATGATACTAAACTGTAGTTAAGAAGTAGGTAGGCATTGAAGAAATAGTTGGAAAATTTTATAAAAGTAAGATATGTGTAGATCTTGGATTTTTTTTGTGGTTTGTAAACAGTATAATGATGTTCCTCATGGAAATTGATATAGATAATGAACTAATAGACACGCCATGGATCCAAAAGTTGATAAGGGAGCCAGATGTTATGCGAGAGTTGCCTCAGGTCAACCAATTATGTATGCAGGTGATGTATTGGTACAAGGCAAGAGGCAGCAACATCTACAAAAGGCGCTGGGCATATTTTATAACCTTGCTCTTAACAGCAGGCCTGGTTGTTAATGTGGAGAAGACGAAATCTCGGAAGTAAACCAAGGGAAAAAGTACTGTATATTGATTTTACTGCCTCAGGTGAAGCTGCCGACGCTAAGCATGTATCCACACAGATCAAAGCAAGACAGAGACCGAGGCAGACACTCGCTTGCAGTTGAAAAGGAGCCTGTGCGCTTC
>BOPN01001034.1:302236-317236 GCA_017312705.2 Penaeus japonicus
GTGTATGTATGTATGTGTATGTAAAGTATTCGCGTCAGCATTTGGATAGGAAGGAAATGGTCCGGGGGTGAGGGGGGGGGGGCATTTGCAGGCAGGGGGCATTCGGACGTCACTTTTGCTTTGGGATTTCCTTCGGGGAGTCGTGTTTAGCTGCCTTGCCTCCCGCGCGCTCCTGGCAGGAAGGACTGGAGGAAGGAATTCGGCCAGGGGACTTGTCTATTTATATTTATATATATATATATATATATATATATATATATATATATATATTTATATATATATATATGCATTTATTATTGATGTCGTCATTGTTTTTTGTTGTTTTTCATTGCTGTTATTAGTATCATCATCATAATAATAATTTTCATCACCGTTTCTGTTGTTATCCTTATTACTACTCCTAATCCTACTACTCCAGCACCTAGCAACGAACCCTGACCGACTGTCTGAAACGCGCCGTGTTGCCTTGTCCTCAACGTCCAGGCACATTCAGGTCTCTCGGTCACGCACGAAGAGGTGGGGGTGTGGGTGGGGGTGGGGTGGTGGTGGGGGTGGGGGTGGGGGGTATGAGGGAAGAGAGAAATAGAGTGGGACGGTATTTGGGGGGTTGTTTTCCTTTCTCTCTCTCTCTATCTATCTATCTATCTATCTATCTATCTATCTCTATCTGTCTCTCTCTCTTTCTCCAACCCTCTCCTCCCTCCATATCTCTCTTTTTTCAGCCTACCTCCCTCCCTCGATCCTGCGTCCTCTCTTTTCCTCTCCCTCTTCCCCTCATTTCCTCCTCACCTTCTCCGCACCGTCCCCCTGCCCCTCCCCGACACCGAGGCAAGAGTCTTAGATTTAGGTTTTAAGTATCGGTTTTGCATTAGCTAATGAGCAGATTATCTCCCCCCCCCAACCCCTCCAACTCCCCCCCCCCCCCCAATTCCCCTCGCCTGCGTTTAAAGTCAGGTTCTTTGTGAGTCGTATCGAGTCGATTAGCTTTATTCAGGGGACGGCGTCGTGGTCGTTTTCCGGTCGTTTTGATTACCGTTTTGTGTGCGAGTCTCGATTTTTTTTTTTTTTTTTTTTTTTTTTTTTAATGGGTGGTTTGTATTGGGGGGGGGGGAAATATTTTTTGTCACTCTTGGGGTAGAGGGTCTGCTGTGTCCTAGTTTTGTTTGGTTGTGTTTGTTTGTCTGTTTGGTTTTGTGTGTGTGTGTGTGTGTGTGTGTGTTTTATGGGTGTGTTTTAGTGGGTGTACGTGTGTGTGTTTTATGGGTGTGTTTTAGTGGGTGTACGTGTGTGTGTTTTATGGGTGTGTTTTAGTGGGTGTACGTGTGTGCTTATGGATGAGCGTGGTTGTGATGACCCGTAAGTGTATGTGTGTGTCAAGTTTATCGACGGAAAAATAATGAAGGTGTGTTGTAAATGTTATCAGTAGCTCTCCTTGCGAGGCAGGGAGGCGCCCACACTTACACACTTCTCCAAAGAAGTGAATCTTCTCTCCCATTCTCTTCCCTCTCTCCTTCCTCCCTTATCCCCCTCTCCTGTTCCCATCTTCTTCTGCCTCTTTTCTATTCCCTCTCCTCTGTATCCTTCCTCTCTTCCTCCTCCCTGCCTCCTTCTACTCCTTCAGCTCCCCATGTTCTCTTCTATTTCCCTCCTTCCCCTCTTCCCTCTTTTCCTTCCCCTCTTACTTCTTTTCCTCCCCCTCTTCCCCCTTTCCTCCTCCCCCTGCCTGTCTCTTCTTCCTCTCCCCCTTTCCTCCTTCTCCTCTCCCCTCCCCTCTCCCCTCCCCTCCCCTCCCCTCCATCTATTTCCCCTCTTCCCCTCCCTCCTTCTCTTTCCCCTCTTCCCCTCTCTCTCTCTCTCCTCCTTCACCTGCCTCTCTTCTTCCCCCCCCCTTCCTTCCCCTTTTCATTGAATCCCCCCCCCCCCCACCTGTCGAGCACGGCGGGTTCGGTTGACGGACGACGGTGCACGTGACCCGCCCGCCTTTGCCGCGGCTGCCTCTCGTCCTCTCCTCTCTCCGTTGCGTCTCCTCACAGCGCCACTGACACACACGTGTTGGATCTCGTCCTCATCTTCGTCTGTTTTCTTCGTCTATTCATTCTCTTTGTTTGTTTGTATCTTTCTTTCTCTTCTCTTCTCTTCTCTTCTGCTTGTTATTCTCGTTTTTCTCTTCTGCTTGTTACTCTCGTTCTTGTTCTCGTTGTCATCGTCAGTAGCAACAACAACAGCAACATTATAATTCTTCGCCGACTCGTCTGGAGCAAGACGTGACTTGTGTCTATGACTGAATGGCGATGTCTGTCTGTCTGTCCGTCTGTGTGTCTGTCCTGCTTCACATACTGGCTGGTTGGTTGGTTGGTTGGTTGGTTGGTTGGTTGGTTGGTTGGTTGCCAGCGTGCGTTCTTGCATGGCGGAGTGGACACCCGCAGACGATAAACATGAGGCACTTAATTAAGCGTTCCACCGCGGAGACACCGCCCTCCGTCTCCCTCGCGGACACGTCTCGCGGACACGTCTCGAAACTTGGTCCTCCGCCCTTTTGTCGTCTCGGATGCGTCCTTGGAGTGGTCTCGAGTCGTTAAGCAGCGTCGTTCCTCCTCTCTGCTGACACCTGAGGGATGATTAACTCTGGGTGACTAATTAAAGGCTTCCTTGGGATCCATTTCCTCGAAGCATTTCTTGTTCCGAGAAGGACAGTGCGCTCGGCCAAGGCGAGAGAAGCGACTGCGAAAGTGAAGTGGTTTTCTAGCATTCCTCTCACACATGCCCAAAGGAGGCGGGTCGGTAATGATTTCACGTTTCTTCGCCTTCGCCTTCGCCTTCAGCTCCTGCTTCTTCTCCTACTCCTTCTTCTTCTGGTCCTTCCGCCTTGTTTGTTTCTTTCCCCCTTTTCTTCCTCTCCTTTTTCTAATCACACTCGATTATTCTTTTAATTTTTCTTTTGCTTTTATTTCTTCTACTTCTTTCTCACTTTGTATCTCCTCCCCCCCCCCTTTCCTTCCCCAACTCTACTCCTCCTCCTCCTTCTCCCCCTCCCACTCCTCCTTCTGCTCCCTTTCCTTCCCCAACTCTCCTCCTATTCCTCTTGCTTCTTCTTCTCCACTTCCTCCCCCTAATCCTAATCCTCCCTTTCCTCTTCCTCTTCTTCTTCCTCCTCCTCCTCCTCCTCCTCCTCCTCCTCCTCCTCCTCCTCCTCCTCCTCCTCCTCCTCCTCCTCCTCCTCCTCCTCCTCTTTTTCTTTACTCTTCCTCTTCGTATTCCCCTCCGCCTTCCCCTTCCTCGTCGTCGTGACGGAAATATCAATTTGGACCAAAGAAGAGAGAGCGCGCGAGGCCCGTCAGCGCTGACATGAAATTTCTCTCGCATGATTCCTTTCTTCTTATTATTATTATTGCTCTTCCTCTTTTCCTTTCTTTTATTTGATGTTTTTCTTATGATTTCTCATTGTTCGTTTTCTTATTTTTTCTTCTTCTTGTTTTGTCATTACTATTCTTTGCATCGTCTTATTTTTCTTATTATTATTATTATGGTGTTTTCTTTATCTTGTCTTCTTCCTCCTTTTCTTTTTGTTGTTAGTGTTGTTGTTGTTCTTGTTCTTCTTCATTATCGTTTTCTTATTACTGAAGCATAAATGAATGCTAAGACAAGTCTAGGGGTGTTCACCAGTAAGGAGTATTGCAGAATGGACTGTTGTCATCATCACCACCATTATCAGTATCATTATTAGCATCATCATTAACATCATCATCATTATCATTATCATTATCATTATTACCATCGTCATTAACCTCATCATCATCACCATTGATCATCATATTAGTTTTTAATGTCATGGCTGCTGCTGCTACTAATCCAACGATGTGGAGTGACGGTGGTTGGAGGGTTATGATAATTGCTGAAAGGGATATTCGGCCTCTCTCTTTCTCTCTTTTGCTCTCTCTCTCTATCTTTTGCTCTCTCTTTCTCTCTTTTGCTGGCTCTTTTGTTCTCTCTTTCTCTCTTTTGTTCTCTCTTTCTCTCTGTTGTTCTCTCTTTCTATCTTTTGCTCTCTCTTTCTCTCTTTTGCTGGCTCTTTTGTTCTCTCTTTCTCTCTTTTGTTCTCTCTTTCTCTCTTTTGTTATCTCTTTCTCTCTGTTGTTCTCTCTTTCTATCTTTTGCTCTCTCTTTCCCTATTTTGTTCTCTCTTTTGTTCTCTCTTTCTATCTGTTGTTCTCTCTTTCTATCTATTGTTCTCTCTTGTTACATGTATTTATGGAAAACATCTGTAGCGCGAAATGCGTGACTGTCGGCACTTGTGGAAACCCGACGCGCGCGCATGCACTCGGAGCTTACTTGGCCAGTTCGTGTCTTTTTCGAACCCGGGTATCATGTAGAGGGATAAAGGCAAAACTGAAAAGGTAGATACGTGTAGAGTGTGTGGATTGTGTATGAAATGCGCCTACGCAACACAGTTTAATGTGTTCTGGTTTGTACACACACACTGACGTACACACTCGTACACAATTACGCTGATATGCACACGCACACGCACACGGACACACACACGCGCTCACACGCACTCACACACACACACACACATACACACACACACACACACACACACACACACACACACACACACACACACACATACACAAAAGTAGAAACAAACAAACACACACACAAAACTTCTGATACACCCAGACAAACACAAAGAAAACAAACACAAACAATCAAACAAACCCGTCCAATTTCTTTTTTTTTTTTTACGACCCCAGACCCCACCTCAACGCGTGTGGATCTATCTACATTCACATTAGCTCCATCGTTTATTAGCGGCCGGGAATCTCCAGTCTCTCGCGGGAACGGAGGCGAGTGAGGCGAGTCTCCCGCAACGGAAGCGAAATGTTCCGTGACGCAATAATAGCGCGCACCTCGGAAACGCCGTAGTCTTTGGAGAGCGTTTGCGAGGGTAATGATAGTGAATGGTGTGGGATAATAAAACGGTGGTAAATTGTAATTGATTATTAAGTAAGGATAGATAGTAAGTAAAATAATGATGTGGTGGTAAATCGGATAATGAGTTATGAAATAATGGTAGAAAATGAAATAATAATAAATGGGGAAATGATGGTAAATGGTAGAGGATAAATAACAATAAATGATAGGAATGAGAGTTAAGATAGTAAACTAAAATTACAGTAAATCGTAGACTGTTGTAAACAATTCGCCGGGAAAGATCATGGTCACGAGTTATTATTGTAAATGGTAAATCAGGGTAGAAGATTAACTTGGTAAAACTTGATCGTAACTAAGAGTCAAGAGGTAAATCATTCTAAGCTCTGAAATCTTGCCGGGTAAATCACGGTCCTGGATAATGAATTGTAAATGATAATGAAATTTAAATGATAAACCTAATAGTTCATAAAGCCATGCTCGTGAGTGAGGGCAAAGGATAATTCTCAAAAGTAGGCCCAGAAAATTCGCAAGGCGAATCAAGCTCGTGTAAGATGATCGTAAATTTCAAATGATGATAATCTTAATAAACATATCGTCAGTCGCAACTTGGAGTCCCTGATCGCAAGTCCCAAGTCCCGATAGAGGGTGAATGAGAAATGAGAGGAAGCGAGGATGTTTGCCGTAAATTCTGCAACGGAAACACGAGAGCCTCTGGTGCCGAATTAGACGTGATGGAGATTGTGTTTCTGCGCGGGAGGGGGCGTGTCCTTCCCGCCTGTCTTCCCTCTCTTCTTGTCTTCTTCCTCGTATTTTTTTTTTTTTTTTGTATCTTTTCTGGCTTTACCTTTTCCTCATTTCGCTTTTCGTTATTTTTTTGTTGGCATTTTCGTTTTGTTTTTTCTTCCTCTTTCCTCCTCCTCCTCCTCATCTCCCTATCCCCTTCCTTCTGTCTTTTCCTCCCCTCTCACCCCTTTCCCATCTCCCCCACTATACCCATTCCCCTCCTCCCCTCTCTCCTACCCCTTTTCCCCCAATCCCTCTCCCCTCTCCTCTTTCCCTTACCCCTCTCCCCTCACTCTTACCCCTCTCCCCTCCCCCCCTCTCCCCTTTGCCTTACCTTTCTCCTCCATCTCCTCCTTCTCCCTTCTCCTCTTACCCTCCTCTCCCCTCTCCCTTACCCCACTCCCCTCTCCCTTACCCTTCCTCTTAGCAAACAGTCAGCATGGTTTTCGACAGAAGCTCTCAACAGAGACCGCTCTTCTTAAAATGACTAATGAAATATACAATAATATGGACAATAAGAAAATATCACTCCTCATACTCTTAGACTTAAGCAAGGCCTTTGACAGTGTAAGTCATGATATCCTCATAAAAAAATGCATGAAGCTCAACATAGATCCTCGTTGGTTTCGAGATTATCTGGTAAACAGATCTCAGTCTGTAAGACTTCAGAACGTTGTGTCTTCATCAAGTAATGTCTCCTTTGGTGTTCCTCAAGGATCGGTACTAGGCCCGATTCTTTTTTTTCAATTTACGTCAATGATCTATCAGAGTGTTTGCCAAGTAGCTGTGTAGTTCAATATGCAGACGACACGCAGCTTCTCCTGGACGGAAATATTGAATGCATATTAGAATTAGTAGAAAGAGCAGAGAATCTCTTATCGACTGCTAAATCATACTTTCAGAGGAATGGCTTATTATTAAATGAGAAGAAAACTCAGTGTATGTTTATCGGCTCACGACATTATATTTCACAATTGCAGAATTATATTGTTATAAATTTTAATGAATATACTTTAATACCTCGTAACGTTGTTAAGAACTTAGGAGTATATTTTGATCAACATATGCTTTTTAATATTCATATAGATGAAATGTGTAGAAAAGCAATGGGCACGCTTATATATCTCAATAGAATAAAGGACTACTTTGAAACTCCCACTCGAATCATTATTGTAAAATCACTTGTTCTTAGCATCATAAATTACTGTTCGAGAGTTTGGGGAGCTACTAATACAACTCAAATTGAAAGAGCTCAGAAACTTCAAAATTTCGCAGCCAAAGTCGCTTTAGGGGGGTTGAGGAAATATGACCATGTATCCCCAGCTTTTAAACAATTAGAATGGTTAAAAGTCGATGATAAATTATTCTACGACTTAGGTATTATAGTTTTTAGGATTTTAAATAAAGAGTTACCTGAATGGCTTTTTAACATGTTTACTATTAATGAAATCAGAGGCACATCTACTAGACAAAGCAATAACTTGTTTGTTGCTCGAACCAATACTACAGCCGGAATAAAAATGTTATCAGTGAGAGGCCCAATAATTTGGAACAACATTCCACTTCAGGTTAAGGATACAAGCTCCCTTTCTGTTTTTAAAGGCAGGCTGAAGAAATATCTGCTATCAAAACAGAATGACTGTTCAGTATAAAACGATTTCTGCCAATTTAGATATGACAACTAATATTGTTCTAATTTCTGTAAAAAATGTCTAATGGTTCGCACAATGAAAGATACTTTATATAATACCCTAAGATGTTTTATTACTTTATTCTTTTGTACATTATTTAAATAACATAGATGAATGTTATCGTTTAATCTCTATTATCTCAGCCCTTATGGAATTATATTGTAAATAAGAATGTTTTAATATGATTATGTACATTACAAATTGAAATTTGTGCAATACCTTACATATACCAAGGCTAAAATGTGTAACTTATATCTTTACATTTATTCTATAGTGCCATTTGTAATATATATCCTTATAAGTTTCTAATGTTATACAATTCAGACTGAATTGTATTATTGTATTGTATATTTTGTACTGTAAACTTTTATTTCATGTGAATACAAATGTACTGAATAACCAATGTAAATTGGAAATAAAGATTATTATTATTATCATGGTACAGACGGTGTCCTCACGCACTCTGAACTTCCTCCTGTTTTGCCTTGTCTTATTTGCAAGTGTATTTCCTGTATAAAAATTCCAGCTTTATGTAAATATGCTCTGATTCCTTCTTTTCCTTACAAGGGAAACCGTTCCAATCCTTTCAATTATCAACCTATCCTATAAGTACTTCTATCTCAAAGGTATATTTTGAACCCTCCAATATATGTTTTACAAATTGAACGCTGTAACCTCATCTATGATCCCTATTATGGATTCTAAAAGGCTTTGGCTAAGGTAAATCAGGTTTGGTTTAATTCTCAACGCGATCAGAGATATGAGAAAGCTCTTACAGTACTGTATTTCTCACAGGTATTTGATAGTCCCTTACCCCTCTCCCCTCTCCCTCTCTCACCCACCCTTCTCCTTTCTCCCTTTTATCCCCCTCTCCCTCTCCTTTACCCTCCCCTCACCCTTACTACTTGCCCGAGGGATGCCGCGCCATTGGCTTCCCGTCTTTCGCTTTGTGCGGCTGCTTGCTGTTTCGCTTCTAGGGCATAGATTATTTTGCCTCTCTCTCTCTCTCTCTCTCTCTCTCTCTCTCTCTCTCTCCCTTACCCCAAGAGACAAGACCAAGGCCAGAGGCAAGGCAAAGGCAAGCGGGCGAAGCCGAAACACACGCGAGTCTCATTGCATAAGCGAGGGTCGTGTCGTGTTACCCGCCACACTCATAACCGGGGTCTGTGTTATTGGCCGGGGGGTGGGTGGGTGGGGGGTTATTGTGTATTTCGTATTCTTGTGGATTGATTCTTGTAATTGATTTTGTTGTTGTTGTTGTTTGGTTTGGTTTGGTTTGTTGGGTAATGGTTGTTGTTGGTGTTTATTGTTGTTGTTGTTGTCATCATTTTTGTTATGATTGTTATTCTTTACGTCAGTTACTACTCGTGTTACTATTGTTATCATTGTGTTTTAGTGTTATTGTCGTAGCTAGTATGTTTGTTTTATTGACATGATTAGAAGGAGAGAGAGAGAGAGAATGAATGAATGAATGAATGAACGGGGAAGGCAAACAGACAGACAGAAAGCATACCTGCGTCTCTCCGTGCAACGCGACCTCGCGAGTGTGCATGGCCGAAAGATCCGGCAAGCAGAAATCTTCCCTCCCCCCCCCCCTCTCTCTCTCTCTCTCTCTCTCTCTCTCTCTCTCTCTCTCTCTCTCTCTCTCTCTCTCTCTCTCTCTCTCTCTCCCTCTCCCTCTCCCTCTCTCCCTCTTCTCGATTTTTAGCGCCTGAGAAGAACAGTCTATTTGTCAACCTCCTGGACTGCACATTTAGAATTAAAGGAAAGGAGGAGATCCCCGTATAAAAGTCCTGGCGAAGGAGGTCGCTTTCGGCGGGGGATCGATCCGCGAGCGCCTCCGCCCAAACAGTCGCGGGGGGATGGATTGGGCGGCGGGCGGCTAGGCTAGGGTGGCTAGGGCGGCGGCGGGAAGGCGGATGGCGGATGGAGCGAGTAGGCTTCCTCACATTGGGGGGTTGCTAGTATCAGGGGCGCGGTGGTAGGGAAGGGGGCAGGGGACAGGGTAGGGGAGTGGGGGCGGTAATGAACATGATCGGATAGTTTTATTTATATTTTGTCGTATCTGTTCGTGCGGTATGGAGATGGGCGTGGGACGGAGGGGGAGGGGGAGGGGGGTAATGGACATGATCAGGTGGTTTTATTTTGATTCGGCGTATTTGTTCGTGGGGACGTGATCTCACACCGGTTCTTGTATATCTGGTATTCCTCTACGAGTGAGCATTTCCCCTTCCCGATGGAATCCCAGAGGTCCTTCAATCAGAGCAAGCGATGGCGACGGGCCATTCCAAGGATTTCCTCCAAGACATCCTAAGGATTTGTGCTCCTCTGGTCCTTTTCTTCTCCCTCTCTCTTCCTATTCTTAGGCTTGCTTTGTCTTTAGTCTCTCCATTCCCATTCTTTCTCTCTTCCTTCGCTCCCCTTCGTGTTATTATCATTCCTCCTCTTCTACCTCCTCCTCCTCCCGTCTTTCCTCCCCTTCTTACTTTTATTCTTATTCTACGTCGTCGTCCTCCATCCTCTTCATCCTCCAACTCTTCCTCCCCGCCTCTTCCTTTTCTCCTTTTTCGTATTCCACCTCCTCCTCCCTCCTCTCTTGTATCCCCTTGCCTTCAGTGTTCCCATTCTGCTCGCGTCTCTTTGCGGCAAATAACCATCTCAGTGAGGAGGGAGGAAGGAGGGGTGGGGTGGGGGATGGGGGGAAGGTGTTCCTTTGGCCGTCCTTCAGGAAGATCTCGGTTGAAGCCCAGGGAGTAAGTAAGGACTCTCCCCCTTCCCATTTCCATCACCCCCCTTCCCCCCTTCCCCTTTATATTCCCCTTTCCCTTCACCCCCCCCCACCCCTTCCGTTCCTTCACAATGCACTTCAGTTGCAAAATGAGAAGCTGACAGACAAGCAGACAGACAAGCAGACAAACAAGCAGACAAACAGGCAGAAATCAGTCAAGAAGCAGAGAGAAAGAAGAGATTGTGTGGCCATTTCTCCATCGCCATGTCGTTTCTCGGTCGACTTTTGACGTTTTCTTCCCCGTATTTTTATATGACGTCATCCGGTCCCGAAGCAAAGCCGTGCCGAGTCGTAAGATTTGAGAAAGCGTCGTGTTCATGTCGTTGTAATAGTAGGAGTGAAGAGAGAAAAATTGGGAATAGATAAAACGATTGAAAATTTTAAGAAGGAGAAAGAAAATAAAGGATAAAGAAAATAGGGGGGAAAGGAAAAAATGAAACAAACAAGAGGAAGAGATAAAGCAAAAAAGGGAAAGTAAAAAGAAAAGAAAAAAAAGAAAACAAAGATAGTGGTCGAACGCGCGATAATTCTACGGGGACATACCGCCACTTTTCAGTATGGTTACCGAGGTGGGAAAATATACATAACTTTTGTTATTAAGGGAAAAGTTTTGCCAATTCTGTGTGCTTACGTTTCTATGAAATATATTTGCTCGTGTTTATAGCGTGATATTTGTGCATGTGTGTGTGTATATGTGTCTGTCTACCTGTGTTTCTTCACAACCAACAAAGTGACATCAGCTTTTCCTCTGCATTTTTTTTACCAGGGGGATCAAATTACACATGCATCGCCAGTAAACTACAGATAACGTGACATTGAAAAGACAGACAGAGATCTCACTCGCTTGACCTTGAAGGCAGCAGGATCTCGCAGTTCCCACGATATGATATGGCCAGTCATGCACTCTCAATAAATCACGCTAATGCACTCTAAATCAAGCTCATTCTAACAGTGTTGTTTTTCCATTAACTCAGCAGAAGAGGACAGTACTTCTGACACGAGTATAATCGTTTTAGAACCAAACGGAGAGTGATACTGGTTTTGGAATAGACTCCCGTCAACTCACCAAAGAAAACGGGCGTTTCGTTTATAAGAGAGAACGGGAAGACACAGCTGGGGCTTTCCCCTGACGAAGGTGCTGCAGGGAGGCTATGGGGCACCCATCCCTCCCCCCTTCACCCCCTACCCTTCTCCCACCCACCCTGCGTATTGATTTCCTCCACCACCTCCACCACCACCTCCATCACCACTATCGTTATCATCACTAACATTATCGCCACCTTCATCAGTTCTGCGTTTGCCTCTTCCTCTTTATCACACCACTCTTTATATTACTCTTTTTATTCTCTCTTCTCTTGATGCTATTCCTGTTTTTCCTTTATTGTTTCTCTCTCTCCCCTCTCTTATCCTCTCTCTCTCTCTCTCTCTCTCTCTCTCTCTCTCTCTCTCTCTCTCTCTCTCTCTCTCTCTTTCTTTCTTTCTTTCTTTATCTTTCTCTGTCTCTCTCACTTTCTCTCTCTCTCTCCCTCTCCCTCTCCCTTCCTCTCCTCTCTCCCTACTACCCCCTTCCCTTTCTCTCTCCTCTCCTCTCCTCTCCTCTCCTCTCCTCACCTCACCTCACCTCTTCCCTTTTCCTCTTGGTTATGTTTCTCTTCCCTCTCTATTTCTCCTTTCTCTCCTCTCCTTTCATCTCTTCACTTTCTCCTCGCTTTCTCTTTCCTCTCTTCTCGTCTCGCCTCTCATCTCATCTCATCTCATCTCTCTTTTTTCTCTCTTTCTCTCGCTTTCTCTTTCCTCTTTCCTTTCTTCTCCCCTCTACCCCTCTCCGCTCTCTCATATTTGGTCCCTCTCGCTTTCTCTTTCTAACTCTCTCCTCTCTTTCCCTCCTCCCGTATCCTCTCCTCACCTCTCCTCCCCTCCTCTTCTCTCCCCTCCCCTTCTCTCCCCTCCCCTCCTCTTCTCTCCCCTCCCCTCCCCTCCTCTCCCCTCCCCTCTTATCTCCTCTCCTCTTCTCTCTTCACCTCTCCTCTCCACCCCTCCCCTCCCCTTCCCTCTTTCCTCCCCTCTCCTCTTTTCTCTCCTCTCCCCGCTTTCCTTCCTCCCTCTCCTCTTATCTCCCCTCCTCTCCTCTTTCCTCCCCCTTCTCTTCTTTTCTCCCCTCTCCTCTTTTCTCTCCTCTCCCCTCTTTCCTTCCCTCTCCTCTTATCTCCCCTCCTCTCCTCTTTCCTCCCCCTCCTCTCCTCTTTCCTCCCCCTCCTCTATTCTCTCCTCTCCTCTTTTCTCTCCTCTCCCCTCTTTCCTTCCCTCTCCTCTTATCTCCCCTCCTCTCCTCTTTCCTCCCTCTCCTCTTTTCTCTCCTCTCCCCTCTTTCCTTCCCTCTCCTCTTATCTCCCCTCCTCTCCTCTTTCCTCCCCCTCCTCTATTCTCTCCTCTCCTCTTTTCTCGGGGGGGGGGGGGGGGAGGGGGGGGGAGGAAGAAGAGGGGGTGGAGATGAGGAGGCTTGGAGGAAGAGGTGAGGTAGATTAGAGAGGGAGGAAGAAGGAAGGGGTGGAGAGGAGAGGGGAAGTGAGTTATTAGGAGAGGGGTTGAGGGAATGAGGGAGGTGTGGTAGGTAGAGAAGGTAAAGGAAAATGAGGGCACAGAGAAGGAAGGAAAAAAGGGGATGGAAGAGAGGGGGAAGGAGAGATATAGAAACAAAACGGTAAAGAGGAGGAAGAAAGGGAACAAGGACGAGAGATATAAACATAGCATAAGAAAATGGAAGCAGAAAAATCTTCTGTTGGTAATTAAAAAAAAAACTAATGATAAAGGGAAAAAAAGTTAAAAAAAAAAGAAAGAAGCAATAGTTCATACCAAAGTAAAATTATGTAAAGGGAGAGACTGGTGGAAATGTAGCCGCCCTCAGTCGTCTCACCTTCACACTCACAAATAGATGTAAAAAAAAAAAAAATGGCGTTTTCTGATCTTATCTGTTCGGCTGTTGGCTTACACTCTCTTAACCCCCATTGTCGCGTGCAGGAAAATGATGGGCTTGTATTTCAGTCTCCTCCAGTCATGTGGAGGTATGATCGTTCGTATGCCCATAGTAGAATAGCTCTCCTTTTAGTTATTTTTCCGTTCGTAAGCCTGGTCACAGGCACACGCGCACACACACAAACAAACAATCAATCAATCAACAATTAATTAATCAATCAATCAATCAATCAATCAATCAATCACACATACACATACACACACACGCGGACACATGCACACACGCACACACTCACACACACTCTCTCTCTCTTCTCTCTTCTCTCTCTTCTCCTTATTCTCTCTCCTCTCTCTTCTCTTCTCTTCTCTCACTCTCTCACTCTTTCACTCTCCCCCTTCCCCCTTCACCTTCCCCTCCTCCTTCCCCTTCCCCTTCCCCTCTTTTCTCTCCTCTCCCCTCTTTCCTTCCCTCTCCTCTTATCTCCCCTCCTCTCCTCTTTCCTCCCTCTCCTCTTTTCTCTCCTCTCCCCTCTTTCCTTCCCTCTCCTCTTTTCTCCCCTCTTATCTCCTCCTCACCTCTCCTCTCCCCTCTTTCCTCTCCTCTTTCCTCCTTCTCCTCTTTTCTCTCCTCTCCTCTTCCCTCTTATCTCCTCCTCACCTCTCCTCCTCACCTCTCCTCTCCTCACACCATCCAAGCCTCGACCCAGTCTTATTTGTGTCTCTTTTCTGACCTTTGCGAACTGATGCTTTATGGAGTGGCGGCGGCGGTGGTGGCGCCACGGTGGCGGCGGCGGCCCGGTAGACACCCCTGAAAGGTCTCTCTCGGCTGCCCTCACTTGTTGGTCTGTCGGGGGCGAAGGGAAGGAAGGAAGGGCTAGGGGGGGGAAGGGGAGGGTGGAAGAGAGGGGATTCTTGTCTTTGGTAAATTTTGTTTTTGTTTTTAATTGTTGAATTGAATGGCGAGGTTTGGAGGGAGGGGGGGGAGAGGGGTGATTCACGTCTTTGGATTTTTTCATTTTTACTTTTTTTTTATTGTCTTGATTTAGGTTGTTTTATGGGTTTGTTTGTCTGTTGTTTAGTGGATTTGGTTTTGCTTTTTTATTAATGGGGAATGTAAGGTATGGTGTGATGCGTTATATGCGTACAAGATGTTCATGATGGTGAGGGTGAGGAGGGCGAGGGCGAGGGCGAGGAGGAGGGGGCGGGGGGGGAGGCGTAGGCGAGTGTATGCTCCTTTTTGTTCCATTTATGACAAGTTCCCACGGTCATCACCCTCGGCTTTGTTCTCTCTCTCGCTCTCTTTTCTTTTTTCTCTCTATCATTCTCTCTCTCTCTCTCTCTCTCTCTCTCTCTCTCTCTCTCTCTCTCTCTCTCTCTCTCTCTCTCTCTCTCTCTCTTTCATTTTCTCTCTCTCTTTCTCATTCTCATTCTCATTCTCATTCTCATTCTCTAATTCCTTCATGCCCTTTATCGAACACAAGATCGGAGACCAGAGATAAGACAAAGAAAGAAAGAAAAAAAAAAACTCGCCTCCAAGAAGACCGTCTCGTATCGCCCCGGAAGATGGCGGGCGGGTGGTGACCTCCCCCTCACCCGTCCCCCCCCATCTTCCATCCCCCACCCTTCCCCACCCCCTCCCATAGTCACGCCGATGCTCTGACGTCACCATTCCGCTTCCCTTAAGGTGGTTAGTGTGTTTAAGGGAGAGGAGACGGGGAGGGGAGGGGGAGGGGGGAGGTAGCGAAGTAGGGTGACGAGTGGAAAAAGGGAGAAGGAGGAGGAAGAAGAAAGAAGAAGAAGAAGAAGAAGAAGAAGAAGAAGAAGAAGAAG
>BOPN01001034.1:322236-359475 GCA_017312705.2 Penaeus japonicus
CGATATTCACGCCCGTCACATGTTTTCTGTCCTTCTCTTTCTCCTTTTCTTTCCTTTTCTTTCTCTCCCTTTATCTTTTCTCCTTCTCTTTTTTCAGTGCTTCCTCTTCTTGATTTTCCTCTATATCCTCCTTCGTGTGTTTGTATTTGCGTACGTGTATGTGGTTATGTATATGGGTCCTTCCCTCGCTCCCTCCTTCCCTCCCTCCCTCCCTCCCTCCCTCCCTCCCTCCCTCCCTCCCTCCCTCTAGGTCGCGAAAGGGACACACTAACCTAGAAGGAGAAAGACTTTTAGGGCGTATAAGGCACTAGACAGAGAGGCGAACTTTTTATTTTCACATTATTTCATTTTCTGTTAGTTCTTCTGTTTATATGTCTGTCAATTCATGTTTTCATCTCATCTTAATTTTAATTATCAAGAAATCAAATAAACAATAGGTATCGGTCTTGTGATCGAAGAGAGCGCTCACTCTCTCTCTCTCCTCTCTCTCTCTCTCTCTCTCTCTCTCTCTCTCTCTCTCTCTCTCTCTCTCTCTCTCTCTCTCTCTCTCTCTCTCTCTCTCTCTCTCTCTCTCTCTCTCTCATTTTTGTTCCTTATTTCTTTATGTATTTTTCTTATTCTTTGCTGGTGTTACTCAATCGACCAAGAATGATCGTTATAACTTTAGAGAATGAAGTGTAAGAGAATTGAATAAGTCATTATGGATTTTTTTGCGCTTTTCTTTCTTTCTTTTTTTATTCTTTTACTTTTTTCCCCCTTTTGTGCTCCCTCCTTTCTTTTCGAGTGCTTGTTGGACGACATGTTTTATTCACGAAGCAAATATTCATACAAAGGGAGCAGTAACTGAGGGAAGGTGGTAGAGAGAGATGTGAAGCATGTAGGGAGGCTATCATTCTCCTCCTGCTCCTTCTTTTCCTCTTCGTCTATGACCTCGTTCCTCCAACCCCCTTTTTTTCTTCTCCCCCTCCATCTCTTCCTCTTCCTCTCCTTCCTTTCCCCATCCTACCCACTCCCTTTCCACCTCCTACCCACTCCCTTTCCCCTCCTTTCCTCCCTCCTATCCATTCCTCTCCCTCTTCTACTCACTCCCTCCCCCTCTCCCACCCACTCCCTCCCCCTCTCCCACCCACTCCCTCCCCCCTCTCCCTCCCCCCTCTCCCTGTCTTGCCGAAGATGATGGGCGCGCGCTGAGGCGATGCGATGCGTATCTTAGCGACCGTCTCCGCCGCAAGGAAACGGGGGCGGGAGCTGGAGCGGGATTGACGGGCGAGGCCGCGCTTTCGGGGGGCGATCCCTTTCGACGGCGCCCTTTGAGTGAGTGAAGGAATCTCGCCAGGTCATTTGGCTACCCCGCTGAGATACACTGCTGCATACGCGCACAGGAAAGATACACACGCACAGGAAAGATACACTGCGCACAGAAAAGATACACACGCACAGGAAAGATACACTGCGCACAGAAAAGATACACACGCACAGGAAAGATACACTGCGCACAGAAAAGATACACATGCACAGGAAAGATACACTACGCACAGAAAAGATACACACGCACAGGAAAGATACACTGCGCACAGAAAAGATACACACGCACAGGAAAGATACACTGCGCACAGAAAAGATACACACGCACAGGAAAGATACACACGCACAGAAAAGATACACACGCACAGGAAAGATACACTGCGCACAGAAAAGATACACACGCACAGGAAAGATACACTGCGCACAGAAAAGATACACACGCACAGGAAAGATACACTGCGCACAGAAAAGATACACACGCACAGGAAAGATACACTGCGCACAGAAAAGATACACACGCACAGGAAAGATACACTGCGCACAGAAAAGATACACAATGCACAGAAAAGATATACAATGCACAGAAAAGATACACAATGCACAGAAAAGATACACAATGCACAGAAAAGATACACAATGCACAGAAAAGATACACAATGCACAGAAAAGATACACACGCACACACACACATTCGCAGACGCACAGACACACTAGATCTCTTATATATTGCATTAAGCCATAATTACGTCTGCTTCGACTGGGTGACTTTTGCTTATTTCTCGATTTGCATAACCCTTCGACGGCACCTTTGCATAACCAACGCGTTTTCTAGCCGCTGATTGGCAGGCAAGCACGTCGACGCGTCTCCTCCTTCGCCTCGCCTCGCACTTTCAATGGGAAGGTCGCACCTGTGTGTGTGTGTGTGTGTGTGTGTGTGTGTCTCTCTCTCTCTCTCTCTCTCTCTCTCTCTCTCTCTCTCTCTCTCTCTCTCTCTCTCTCTCTCTCTCTCTCTCTCTCTCTCTCTCTCTCTCTCTCTCTCTCTCTCTCTCTCTCGCTTGGCATCACTGGGGACTTTAATTAGCTCGGCCGTTCACCCGCACGCATGCCCGCCCGCCCGCCCGCCCGCGCTCCCTCGCCTATATTGCATGTGCCTTCTGCTTTCACGGGGGGAGTGTGGGGGATGCTCCCCGTACTTTATTAAAGTGGATTTTTTTGGCTAGTGTTGTTGTTATTGATATTGTGTTTTTTTTATTGTTATTATTTTTGATGGATTTTTTTACGGTTTGTTTGTTCGCGTTTTGAAATGGCGATAGTAAAAACGACTAAGAAGAAAAAAGAAAATGAATAAACTGAAAGATCCTCGCGTAAATAAATACCACTTCTGCCAAGTCATTGTTGGTTGGACAAGTACAAACGTCTCGCATATCCCAATAGACTTTTCCTTTCGCAAATGATAGCCATTGCAGAAGTAACGAGCGAATGACGGTCGTCATTCCCTTCCAACGGCACGCTGGCTTCGCTAAGCCTTCTCACGGGCGAGATTGCCGGGCGCTCGGCATGGCTGTGGCTTTCTTTTTTTCTTCTTTTTTTTTCTTTTTGTGGAACGTTATTCATCGAAAAGAAAAAGTGCTCGAGGAACAGCTTGAGGGAGTGGGGTGGGGGTAGGGGGGGGTAGGGGATGGGGGTAGGTGGCAGCTGCAAGAAATGGCTGCACTAAACAATACTTCTGTCACAGGCGGTGTGCCTCTCGTCCGCCCCCGTCTGTTTGCTGTATTTCACGCAAGCACATAGCAGCGTCTGGCTCTAGCTTTGCAAAATATGACGCAGAACCCAGAGTTACTGCCTGGTGTTCCTGGCATACAGTGCTGAACAGGAGGGGCTATACTTAGGAAAAAAATAGACGAAGGGGCTAGGGAGGGGGAGGGCCCTAAGTTGAAACCTGGCGTGCCGGGTCCGCAGACTTAAGTGAGGTGGAGCCCTGCATTGCTTCATGGTGCATATTGATCGTAACACATGCGATAATACCCTCCACCCTAGCACATGGCATCGACCGGTGGAGGCGAGGGTCGGCCAGAGTGACACGCGCTGGCTACTGCAAAGGGTGCATGCCAGGGGGACCCTATTGTGCGCGGCGGCTGCAACTTCCTTTTGCGAACTTTATTTTTCTTTGGAAATGATTGATAGTGTCATTCCCGACTCTCCTCCTACTTGCTTGAAGTGTGAGGGGTCCAAGTGTTGCGTGGGTGTGGCTCTGCGGTGAAGGCATGTCTTCATGCAGTACCTTAGCGGTTAGCCACACCCTTATGCTTGGCCAATACTCCCTTTCTTACCTCCCTTTCCCCTCTCCTCTTCCGGTACCCGTCATCTTGTTTCCTTCCCTATCTTCTCCTCTTCCCTTCCCCTCCCCCCTTTCCCCCTTTCCCCCTTTCTCCCTTTCCTTGCCACTTTCCCTCCCTCCTTTCCCTCTTGCCTTCCGCTTCCGCTTCCCTACCCCTCCCTTCCCCCCTTCCATCTCTCCCCA
Source organism: Penaeus japonicus (assembly GCA_017312705.2). Taxonomy (NCBI): domain Eukaryota; kingdom Metazoa; phylum Arthropoda; class Malacostraca; order Decapoda; family Penaeidae; genus Penaeus; species Penaeus japonicus. Next base: position 326,063 of record BOPN01001034.1, read on the forward strand.
CTTCCCTTCCCCTCTCCTATACACCCCCCCCCCCCCCTGGAACAACCTGCGCCCGTGGCCTTGCGTGTCGGCAAGTCATGGAGCCAATTTAGCAGGCAAATGCGCCCGCCGTCGGAGAATTGCTGAGCAGTGCCACCGAGTAGCTCGCAAGTGCCACCTTGTAATGCCAAGTTGGCCCAGGTGTGTCTTTTGTTATTATTTATCTCTCTATTTCTCTATCTCTCTCGGTTCTGCGCCATGCATTCTCGTCTCTCATTTCTCTGCTGTCTCCCTCTCTCTCTCTCGCCTTGATGGAACTTCCTGCTCCTCCTCTTCCTCCTTCCCTTCCTTCTTCCCTTCCGCCTCCTCCTTACCTTCCTCTTCCTCCACCTTCCCTTCCTTCTCCTCCTCCTCCTCCTCCTCCTCCCCTTCCTCTTCCTCTTCCTCCTTCGTACTCCCCTTCCTCCTTTCCTCTTCTTCTTCCTCCCCTCCTCATCAGGTCCTCCTCCTCCTTTCCTTCCTCCTCCTCCTCCTCCTCCTCTTCCTTTGTACTCCCCTTCTTCCTTCCCCCTTTTCCCCTCCCCACCACCTCCTCCTCCTCCTGGGAAGAACCTGAGGAGGAGGAGGAGGAAGAGGAGCTGCCTCGTAATTGATTTCCTTTTCCCGACTCCGCGAGATGTTTGAGTCGTGACGGCTGCCCTCATTAACGAGCGGGAACCAATTAGGGAGACCTAATTATACAGATAGGCAGACGGGCAGCATTATTGCATTGTTGGTGTTGTTTTTTTCTCATACGCTCATTGTTTTGGGGGTGGGGGTGGGGGGGTGTGGGAGATTTTGTCAGATTGGGTTATGGAAGAACGTGGCTTGATCTCTTGTTAGAGGGTTTTCACATTTGTTGTTGTCAAAACATCACAGTATATGCTATGATAATTTTGTGATTATTATTGTTTATTGTTATTATCATCATCAACATCATCATTATCATCATCATTGTCCGTAATTGTATCCTCGTCAATCAGTATTTAGTGATCATTATCATTATGGATGATTAGGTATCATCAATATAATAATCAACTGTCAAGTATCCGAAATTAATCATCATCGAGTAATTATAATCATCAGGTATGATAATAATCACCTTAATTATCCCATCGCCAAGATGTGTAAAAGTGAACAAGTAAAAAAAAAAGGCAGACTATAATTAGATTAAGCACACACGAATCTTTCTTTGTGCGTGTGTGTATGTGTGTGGGCGTGTGTGCGTGAGAACTTTGCTTTTGTGGAGTGCTTGGCCGCCTTGAGAACATGCTTCAATGAATGAAAAGCAAAACAACAAAACGACCGCTTGAGTGGAGGATCATTGTCGCTTTGAAGAGAACCAGGTGTGCAGGAGGGGGGAGGGAGGAGGTAGGGGTGAGAGAGGAGGGAGGGGGTGAGACAGGAGGGAGGGGTGAGAGAAGAGTAAGGGGGTGAGAGAGGAGGGAAGGAGGGGGGAAGGAGGGGGGGGAGAGAGAGGAGGGACGGGGTGAGAGAGGGAGAGAAGGGTGAGGAGAGGAGGAGGAGGGATAGAAGGAGGGAGGGGTGAGAAGGAGGTAGGGGGTGAGGAGAGGAGGGAGGGGATTAGAGAGGAGGGAGGGGGTGAGAGAGGAGGGAGGGGGTGAGAGAGGAGGGAGGGGGTGAGGAGGAAGGAGGTAGGGGGTGAGGAGAGGAGGGAGGGGGAGGAGAGGGAGGTGAGAGAGGAGGGAGGGGGTGAGAGAGGAGGAGGGGGAGGGAGGGAGGGGAGGAGAGGAGTAAGGGGGTGAGAGAGGAGGTAGGGGGATGAGAGAGAGGAGAGAGGAGGGAGGGGAGGAGAGAGGAGTAAGGGGTGAGAGAGGAGGTAGGGGGTGAGAGAGGAGGGAGGGGATTAGAGAGGAGGGAGGGGGTGAGAGAGGAGGGAGGGAATGAGAGAGGAGGGAGGGGGTGAGAGAAGAGGTAGGGGGTGAGAGAGGAGGGAGGGGAGGAGAGAGGAGTAAGGGGTGAGAGAGGAGGGAGGGGATTAGAGAGGAGGGAGGGGGTGAGAGAGGAGGGAGGGGGTGAGAGAGGAGGGAGGGGGTGAGAGAGGAGAGAGGGGTGAGAGAGGAGGGAGGGGTGAGAGAGGAGGGATGGGAGGAGGTGAGAGAGGAGAGAGGGATGGAGGGAGGGGTGAGAGAGGAGGGATGGGAGGGGGTGAGAGAGGAGGGAGGGAGGGGGTGAGAGAAGAGGTAGGGGTGAGAGGGAGGGAGGTGATGAGAGAGTGGGGAAGGAGGGGTGAGACAGGAGGTAGGGGTGAGAGAGAGAGAGAGAGAGAGAGAGAGAGAGAGAGAGAGAGAGAGAGAGAGAGAGAGAGAGAGAGAGAAGGCGGAAGGAAGAGGGGGAGGAGGGAGAGGAGAGGAGAGAGGAGGACGTAAATAAAAGAGATAGAAAGAAGAAACAAGTAAAAGAAATCAGATGAATAGATGCTTAACACTGCGGGAAAATTTAGTCTCCATGTTCATTTTAATCTTGGCATCGATGGGGGAGATAGGAAGACACAGACAGACAGACTTGCAGATCAGCAGACAGTCAGATTCGCAAGCAATTAAACAGGACTCAGAGGTCAGCAGACAGCAGACAGCAGACAGCCAGAATCAAGCGAGGGAGGGACTAATGTTAACAGACAGTCAGAAACGAGAGCCGAGCAGAGCAGACTGGCAGAATGAACTGTGTATTTGGCAGACACTTCCGACGTAGAGGACGCGTTTTCAATCAAACGGCAAAGAGAGCGATGGACTGGCAGTCGGTGGCGGCAACAGGGCCTCGCAGAGTGTCGTGACGAAGGAGAAAGGGGGAGAAACCTACCGAGAGGACTCCGAGGATTCACGTTTAAAGGACTCGGAGGATACCTTGGATGATACCTTGGAGAAGGATGTGAAGGATACTTAGCAGAAGGACTCGGAGGATGTCTAGTAGAAGGACTCGAAGGATGCGTAGGAGAAGGACTCAAAGAAGAATGCCTAGCAAGAAGGATTCGAAGGATACCCGCTATGAGACTCAGAGAATAGTCTGTTAGGAGACTCCGCGTACCACTGGAAGACTCAAAGAACACCCTGTAGAAGACTCAGAGGATACCGTACAGAAGAAGAGCCCAAAGGATCCCCGTGTGAAGGACTCGCCACAGAAGAGCCCAAAGGATCCCCGTGTGAAGGACTCACCACAGAAGAGCCCAAAGGATCCCCGTGTGAAGGACTCGCCACAGAAGAGCCCAAAGGATCCCCGTGTGAAGGACTCGCCACAGAAGAGCCCAAAGGATCCCCGTGTGAAGGACTCACCACAGAAGAGCCCAAAGGATCCCCGTGTGAAGGACTCGCCACAGCCCGTAGGATACGCGGCGGAAGGCGTTGCGTTGAATGGGGGAAAGCCAGCGTGCCGGCCTGGAGGTTAATCAATGGCGAATGAATGAAAAAGGCTCGGCGAAAGGGATGAATAAGTGGCCGAGGGAGACAGGGCGAGAGGGAAGAGGATAAGCGGGATAGGAGGAAGGATCGGATAGGATGGTGGATTGGAGGGATATTGGGAAGAGGAGGAGGAGGAGGAGGAGGCAGCAGAAAGGGAGAACGAGAGAAAGAGAGAGAGAGACAGAAGGACAGGGACGAAGGGATGAGGGAGCGTAGTGAGATTGCGCCGAGGGAGGGAGGGAGGGAGGGAAGGAGGGAGAGAGAGAGAGAGAGGTACCGGGACTGTGGATGGTTCAGTGTTGGTTCGGGCCCTGTCCTGGTGTGAGGCGACTTCCTCCCTACCGGCGCGCGCTCGCTCTCTCCGGCACCCGCTGTGTACGCTGCCCTTCTCTCCGTGTTCGGTCGTTGTTGCCCCGGGATTACTTCTACGCGGAATAGGACATGTGTGTGACCCCCTAGGATGCGCGGGTGTTGCCCTCCAGGAAAGGGGCGGAGGCGGAGGGCTTGGAAGGACTCTGGAAGTACTGCGCCCCCGCCATGTGTCACTGGGAATTTCAGAGGGGGCGTGGCGAGCCGCCCTCTCCCTCTCCCTCTCCCTCTCCCTCGACGAGCCTCGCCACACAGACACTCCGGCCTTGGCCTCGCACACGCCGAGGCGCCTCTCCCTTGACCCGCCGGAGGAGCGAAGGATGTCCGACGGCGTCTCGCTTCCTCCTACGGGCTCTGGAGGGGGCGTGGCGGAAAGGAGGCCTCCTTTGTTGTCAGATCCTCACCAGTTGGAAACAAGAGGAGCTCCTCCCCCTCTCCTTTCCCCTTCCCCTTCCCCTCCCCCTGGTTGCCAGAGGTGAGGCGAGGCCGACGAGCCGAAGTGTTGGGAAGCGAGTGAGGTCGCCACACTGCTTGACGGGGAGGAGAGTGCCCGTGAGTGCCAGCGACGAGTCGAGACGAGACGAGGATGTGGGCATTATCTTTCTTTTTTCCTCTCGGGGCTCTCTGGAGACGCTCCAGACGCCCTGGCGGGAGAGGGGATGGGGAGAGGAGGAGGCGGAAGGGGGGTAGATGAGGGGGTTGGGGTTCATGGGGAGGGGGAGGGGGAGGGGGAAGAGGCGAAGGCGAGGGGGATGTTGTTGCCTGACAGGTGGGCAAGGGACGTGAAGGAATGGCGGTGTGCAGAGGAGTGTCCTGGGTGTGTGTTGCTGTCGTGTTGCAGAGGCGCTGGCAAGGTACACGCGAGCGCCGAAAGGTTACGACCTACCGATTGCTCATTGTTGCAAATAGACAGGCAACAAGACGCCCTCGAGGCCTCGACGGCGTTTTTTGGGCGTGCGATCGAGGCGCGAGTCCTCTCCGCGTGGAGAGCGTTCGCCTGCCTCCCCGACACCCTCTCAAGGTGTTTACTCCCACGGCAGGGGCGACGAGACCCAGATGCGAGGGGCAGGCGCCCTTTGTGCTCTAATTAAAAGGGGTTTCGTGTACTGAGGTCTGTCGTAGGTCGGAAAGCGGGCGAAAAGGGTTGCACTCAAAGCCTAGCGGTGTCTTTAGAGGTGAAGAACAGGTGGAGATGGAGGAGGAGGAAGGAGTGCTCGGCCAGTGAACCCGCAAGTCGTGCTGACCTGATGTGTTTGACCTGAACGCAAAGATTGTGACTAATCGGTGTGCGTATGCGTCCGATAACTTGTACATGAGTATGTCTGTGGGCGTGTATGAGTGCACGCGTATGTACGTATCCCCGTGTCCCAATGTGTTCCCGAGCGGCGCACACGCGTCCCTCACCCGGTAGCGCTGCGCCCAACCTCCATCTCGCAGCCGCGTCGGACCGCAAAGTGGGCGCATGGACTCGTCGTCGCTTGCTTCGTCCAAATGGCCCAGTTAGCGCTGGCCGCGTCGGCGACGGCCAGGTACTTTGGCCATTAAGGTAGAGAGGTTGGCCGTGGCGGCGTATATCGCGGGCGACGGCTGCCTCTGTTGCCACGCGGAGATCAATATATTGAGCTCCACACGCCTGCTTCCCCTTCTCTCTCCCTCCCATCCTTCCTGTCTTCCCCCTCCTCCTCCCTCCTCTCTCCCTCCTCTCTCCCTCCTCTCTCCCTCTCTCCCTCTCTCCCTCCTCTCTCCCTTCCTTCCTCCTCCTACGTCCTACCTACCTCCCTCTCTTCCCACGGCTCTTCCTCTCTCCCTCTCAGTCTTTCTCTATTCCTTCTCTTTCTCTCTGTTTCCTCTCTCCTCCCACCTGTCTCGCGAACCTCCATACGCAGGGTTGGATATCAACGCTCGATGTGCTTTCTCTCTCTCTCTCTCTCTCTCTCGCTCTCTCTCTCTCTCTCTCTCTCTCTCTCTCTCTCTCTCTCTCTCTCTCTCCCCCTCTCTCTCTCTCTCTCTCTCTCTCTCTCTCTCTCTCTCTCTCTCTCTCTCTCTCTCTCTCTCTCTCTCTCTCTCTCTCTCTCTCTCTCTCTCTCTCTCTCTCTCTCTCTCTCTCTCTCCCCTTCTCTCTCTCAATTCTGTTCTCGCTCACTGTTCCCGTATTACCCCATTGTTCTTTATTTTATTGTATCAGTGATGGAGTAAGAGCGAGCGAGAGAGAGAGAGAGAGAGAGAGAGAGAGAGAGAGAGAGAGAGAGAGAAGGAAAGAAATAGGAAAAGGCAGAGTATCGGAAATGCCGCGGTCGCTTCCAAACAATTTTCGAAAACATTTGCAATTGGGCCGTGCAACACCATGTCCACTCGTGCAACTGCGAGATAGACGGGGAGAGGGAGAGACCTAGCTTATATCTCTCTATTCCTCCTTCCCCCCTCTCCCCCCTCTCCCCCCTCTATCCGCTTCTTCCTGTCTCCCCTTCCCCCTTTCCCCTCCCTTTCTCCCTCCATACCTTCTCTCTTCCCTTTCCCCCTCCTTACCCTCTCCCCTCCTCCTCCCCCACCCCCTCCCTACCTTCTCCCTCTCCTTTCCATATCTTCTCCGATCCCCTCCCTACTTTCTCCCTCCTCCTCCCTACCTTCTCCCTCCCCCCTCCTTTCCTTCTCCCTCCCTCTCCCTCCCCCCTCCTTTCCTTCTCCCTCCCCCTCCCTACCTTCTTCCTCCCCCTCCCTACCTTCTTCCTCCCCCTCCCTACCTTCTCCCTCCCCCTCCCTACTTTCTTCCTCCCCCTCCCTACCTTCTTCATCCCCCTCCTTCCCTTCTCCCTTTCCATCTCCCTCCCTCCCTCTCCCTCCCTAAGTAATGGCAGTCGCAGTGTTTAACAGATTTAACATCTTTGGACTTTGGGGAAATCCTCATAGACCCCCTTAACCCCTTAACCCCCCCCCCCCCCCCTTGATGTTGGAGTTGGAGTTGGGTAGGGGTGCGTAAGGAGGGGAGTGGGGGAAGGGGGAAAGGGGAAGAGGGAGGGGGGGGGCTAACATTCCATGTCGGGCTTGAAGAATCCTGAGAGGGAGGGGATTAGGGGGAGGGGAAGGGAGGGGGTGTCCCGGAAATTCTCGAAGATTCTCAGGTTTTGCGAGAGGTCAGTCAGCGCCCGTTGAGTGTCCGCGTGTGTTTGTTTCCTTTGTTTGTCTCCTTGATTTGACATTTGGCGTGGGAGGAATGGATCTGCCTTTACTTGTCCTTTCATTTCGCTTCGGAATTCATTTACATTTCGCCAGGAAAAAGTCGTTCGCTTCTTTTTGTTTTGTTTTTTTGTTTTGTTTTTTATGAATCGGTTTGCATTTCGAGACGGAAAGCGTTGATTGCTTGCTTGCTTGCTTCGTCTCTTTTTCTTCATTATCGGATTACATATTGTTTACTTTTTTGTTTCCTTTTCTTTTTTTAATATATTTTTTTCTCATTAGATTACATTTTATGAGGAAGTCGTTTGTTTGTTTGTTTCTCTTGTTCTTCTTTCATTGTTTTGGGCGCCGTTTTGTCCGCTGTAATTGGATTCATGTTGGTCTGTTTGTTTATGCTTGCTTGTATGTCAGAGGGGAAAGTCAAGGGTGATGGTAGCCTGGGCTGATTGACTGACTCATTGCTTGTTTGTGTTTGCGTGAATGCTTGCGGTTTTATTATCCTCTTTTTTATTTTAGTTATTTTTATATTTTGATGTATTTTGTTTGATTTTGTTTTATATATACCCCCCCCCCCTCCCCGTGATCTGGTCATGGCCATGGTCTTTTTATATTTGTCGTGGAAGAGTTAGGAAGGAAGGAAGGTGGGTGGGAGGGAGGGAAGGAGGTAGGAAGGAAGGAGGGAAGGAGGAAGGAAGGTGGGTAGGAGGGAAGTAGGTAGGTAGGGAGGGAGGAAGGAGGGTGGGAGGGTTTGTGGAAGGGACGGAAGGAAAGAAGGAAGGAAGGAGGGAAGAGTAAAGGAGGGGTTGAGAGTGAAGATCGGGGTAGGACAGATAGGGGGGGGGGGGGGGGATGTGAGGGGGGGGGGGGGGGGAGGGGTTAGGCTCATCCCTCGCGACGCCACTTGTTACACGGCTCGCTGTCCCGTGCCAAAGGGAGGTAGTAGGCCTTCCACGCTCATCGGGTCGGACGCTGCAGGAATTACTGATCCTCACCTCGCGCTGGAGTTTTTTTTTTCTCTTTCTCTTTATATTTTTTTCTTTCTCTCTTTCTCTCTCTATTTCTCTTTTTCTCTCTATTTCTCTCTCTCTCTATCTATATATCTATCTATCTCTATCTCATCTTAAACACTCAAGTTCAAATTCTCTGAACATTTTCTTTTCTCAATTTTCTAAACGCTTCTTGTAACATCTCTCCCCCCCTCCCGCTCCCCCCGGTCCTTCTCCCGTTCTCGCTCCCTCTTAACTTTAAAGTAAGAGGTGCATCCCCCCCCTCCCCCTGCACGTGGCACTGTCTTGGCACTCAATGCACCAACAGCTGAGGAACGAACACCTGTTTTTGCGTGGGAGTCGGGGCTGAATGCGTTTTGATTTTTTTTTTTTTTTTTTTTTAGGTTTGGTTTTCTGTTGTTGTTTTTACTTTATGTTTCTCTGTATCTGTATTTTTTTCTCTCTTTTTCACCCTTCCTTTACTCTTTCCTCCTTCCATCCTTCATGCCTTACTTCTATTCCTCTCCCCTTCCCCCTCTCTTTCCTTCTCTTTCTCCTTCTCCTTCTCCTTTACCCCCTCTCCCCTTACTTCCTTCACCGATACCCCCTTACCCCACCCCACCCCCACCCCCACCGCAAGAGGCCGAGTCCGTAAAAAGGTTAATTTCCGCCAGGTTGCTTATGCTCGTAAACCGAGTGATTTTATCCCCCCGCCTGGCACCGAAATGGCACCGGAATGACACCGCAGGGAGTGCCGGGGCTGAGAATCGGTTTGCCGGATCCCAGATGTTGGCACCGGTGTCGAGTAGAATGAAGTAGATGCGTAGAAAGGGCGTGAGAAGTGGCGTGGCGTGGCGGCGCCTTTTCCTTTTCCCCTTTCTCTTCCACGGAGGTTTAGATTATATGAAGAAAAAAAAATCAATGAAAAAAAAAAAAAAATCAAGAAACGATTTTTTTTATCAGGAAATGTAATATACAGTGTATATATATATGTATATATATAAATATATATATATATATATATATATATTATACATACATACATACATATATATATATATGCATACATACATATATATATATATATATATATGTATATATATATTTGGGGGGAAAAATATATGTAATATATGAATATATAAGTATATGTATGTATATCTGGAAAAAAAAAAAATCAAGAAATTTGGCAAAAAATATTTTTAAAAATTTCAAGAAATGGAGAAATATAAATGTATAAAATATCAGGAGATTAAAAAAAGATTAAGAAAAAAGGGGTGTTGGGAAAGGAGGTTGTAAGGAATTTTACGCTCGCTAACGTTTCGCAATCAGGATAATGAGAGGCGGTAATGAGGGGGTCATTAGCCCTTGGGTGTGATTATCCCTTGGAGTGAATTATGGTTCTATTTCTTTTAACGGAAAGGGAGTGATTGGGTGTTCGTTTCTTGGCCGTTGGGTGTAAGCTTTTTTGGGGGGTTGGGGGTATATGGGGGCAGACGGATGACCGTTGATTGGTCGTTAGAGGAAGGCTTGTTGCTACTTTTGGCTGACTCGTGGTTTTCTCTTCGTTGTTTCTTGTTTCTATCTTTATCTCTTGCTTTCGTGGTCTTTCTATATTTTTTTCCAGGGGTCGGGTTTTTTCTTTTTCTTCTTTTACCTTTCCTTTCTCATCTTTCTCTCTCCTTTTCTCTAGGTGTTGTACCTTTTCTCTTTAATCTTTCTCTCCCTCCTCTCTCTCTCTCTCTCTCTCTCTCTCTCTCTCTCTCTCTCTCTCTCTCTCTCTCTCTCTCTCTCTCTCTCTCCCTTGCCTATCTTTTTTCCTTCCTTCCCTTCTTCGCTCTATCCCAGTCTTCTTCCCTATTTTCCCTCCTCCCCCAATTTCTCCTCCCTCACTTATATTCTACTTTCCTCCCCACCTCTGAGCCCCAACCTTCCCTGGCTCATCCATCCATCCATCCATTCACCCACCCTTTCTTCCTTCCTTCCTTTTTTCCTGCCATCCTATCTTTTTCATTCCTTCCACCCAGCCATCCACCCACCCTTCTTTCCTTACTTTCTCTTTCTTCCTTTATTCGTTCCCTCCTTCCTTCCATCTACCCATCCCTCCCTCCCTCTCTTCCTCTCCCTCCCCTACCCCTCCCCTCCCCAAATCTCCCTCCCTGCCCCAGTCTCCTCATGTTGTTCTTCCTGTGTGAAGCAACGTTGTCTTAGTGAAAAGTGGGGGGATGAGGGGGTTGGGGGGGGGGGTCGGGGGTTGGGGAGGGAGGGAGAAGGGGTAGATCACACGTGGGTCTCTTGGCGTCGGGAAGGCTACGGGCGGCGGAGGTGTTTGGACGTGGAAGGGGTGCGAAGGGTGGCTTGACTGGGGTTGAGGGTGGGGTTGGGGGAAATGGGTGGGGGGTAGGGGGGAAGGGGGCGGCGAGGGGTTGCGGAAGTTTATAGATGATTTGATTCAAGGGTGGCGGTGTGCGGTGACTGTTTTGACGCGGCGTTTGGCTTCTGGGCTCTTAATGAAAGTGTTGGGGGGAGGGGGGAGAAGGGAGAAGGGAGAAAGGGAGGTGCTGATAATGCTTGGGTGTTCATTTTTTTATATCTCTTGCTTTCTTTCCTTCTCTTTCTCTTTTTTTTTTTTAATTCTCTCTCGTTCTCTCCTTCATTTCTTGATATCTCTCTTGCTTTCTTTCCTTCTTTCTTTATTATTTTTTAAAATTTTCTCTCCTCTCCTTCTTCACTTCTTTCTATTTTTTCCCTGTCTTCCCCTCTCCTGTTTTCTCTTTCTCCTGTCCCACATTCCTTCCCTCTCTCCATTTCCCTCTTTTTACACACACCTCTCTTTTTCCTGTCCCTCCCTTCCTTCCTTTTCCTTCCCTCTTCTTCCCTTCCCCTCCCCATCCTCTCTTTCCCTTCCCTTTCCCTTTCCCTCCCTTCCTCTCCGGTTTTCCTTCCCTCCCCCACGTCCCTCTCCCTCTCTCTCTTATCGGCAAGTGGGCATCGCAGGCCCGTCAAGCGCCGTGTTACAAGAGAGCCTCTCACTTGCATGTTACGCAATCCGCTCTCTCGCCCCCGGCTTCATTCAATCCCCGCTATTATTCTTGTTTATCACCTCCTGCGTTTATTCTTCTTCGCCTTAGACTGGGCCATTGCAGAGGGGGCTGGGTGGATGGGTGGGTGGGGATTACGCGAGAATGGTCTTGCCGTTTGGCCTCATTGCACTGCATCGCCGGAAGTCCAGTAATGAGACGCGGTTTCGAGAAGGAGGGCTGTGTGATGACCCCCCCCCCCCATTTTATTTTTCGTCGGCGGTGGGAAGAGTTGAGTTATTTTGTTTTTTATTGTCTCTTGAAAGGGGCTTTGCACGTGGCGATGCACGAACGGTATGCTGTGGGAGTTATTGCCAGGATTTGGGGCTTGGGAAACGGGAGTGGGGGGAGGGGAGGGGAGGGGAGGGAAGGGGGGCGGAGGGGAAGATTGCTTAGCCGAGTAATGGAAGGTGTGTTAAAGCCCGTGAATGGTTGCACGTCCTTCTTACCGCAATTTTCAGCTGAGCCCTTCTAGTGATCGCCGGTCGTTTCGTTGAGCTACGATCGCATGGCAGAGGTTCGTTGCATGCGACGGAGACTGAGGCCTGCATTTTCGCGCGGGTTGGTTGAATAATAAAATGTCTTGGAAGGAAGAGGCGGAGCTTTGTTCAAGGGGCGCAGAAGGTGCATAGAATGGGGGCGCTGCGGCGTCCGCGTGTGGGTGAGGAAGGCCCAGCAGGTGTTGCGGCTGCTGGCACGGCCGAGGCGGTCGTCTGGCAGTAGTTATGCGGTGTTTGTTTACACGATGACGTGGCCTCCGTGCCCCGCTGTCTGTACACCAGGCACTAATGTGGCACTCCATCTGCCGGGGCCATTCACAGGCCAGACGACGCACTCCTTGGCGCTTGCTTGTTTAGTGCCAGTAAATTGCCATTCTCGTTTGTGGTCTGTTTGTCGCGGTGGCTTTTTGTGTCGCGTTTATTAAGCCGCGGCTTTGATCCTCCTGTCGTTTTTGGAGGTTGCCTCTAATTGCTCTGGGGCGGGAATATGCATGCGTGTCTCCATGGGTATGCCCGCACGCGTGTGCATATATATATATATATATATATATATATATATATATATATATATATATATATATATATATATATATATATATATATATGTGTGTGTGTGTGTGTGTGTTTATGTGTATGTGTGTGAATGTATGTGTGTGTGTTTGATATGCCTTTGTCTGTGTGCAAAGGGAAGGGCTGAACGTAGAGCAGGAAAGAAAGCTGACCAGGCAACCAGACAGACAGACAGACAAACAGCCAAGAAGAACTGTCCGAGTTCTGAGGCGAGCGTTGGCGTGCCATGCAGGCCCGTGTGGCGGGTGTCGGCCGCTCCTAAGGTCGCCATCAATATTTCAGTAGCAGGGTTGTTGCAGCAGGATCTCTCCAGCCTTGCAACACGCTCTTGTCAAGCTTGTCCACCTCCCACCTCCCACCCCTGCCCCTCCCTCTCCCCTCCCTCTCTCTCTCCCCCGACACCCTACCTGCCCCGTCTCTGCCACCCTATACGTGTTGCATAGCCTGGTGCTTCGTTCGAGTCGCAGGTCAAAGGAGGTGTGGCCTGTTCCGTCGTGTGGAGAGCCGAGGTTTGTCAAGATCGGTTTGAAGGCGCGGGGCGGCGGCGCTTCCTAAATTAGAGGCGCTGATGGTATGTGTGCGAGTGTGTGTGTGTGTGTGTGTGTGTGTGTGTGTGTGTGTGTGTGTGTGTGTGTGTGTGTGTGTGTGTGTGTGTGTGTGTGTGTGTGTGTGTGTATGCGCATGTGTGTCTGTAGGTACGTCTCCCTTCCCTCTCTTCATTACGTAAACCAAAAGGGAGGCGGAGGTGTGTTATGTATACACACGCACCTCACACAACATGCCTTTTATCACCATTATACTTAGGCTTCAGGTGTGCGCGCACACGGAGAGGGAAGAGAGTAGACAGGAGAAGAAGAGAGATGAGGTGAGATGAGAAGGAGAAAAAGGAAAGAACTTAGAGAGAGAGAGAGAGAGAGAGAGAGAGAGAGAGAGAGAGAGAGAGAGAGAGAGAGAGAGAAAGCCGCCACCGAATAAAGAGCGAAATAATGTAGGTGCTCATAGCCTCGTAAGGTTCGCCGCGTCCTGCATGCCGCAGCGGTTACTCATTGATAATGGATTAGCAGGTTTGAACAGTCCGATCAGGGGGGGGGGGGGGGCGACCCGGGGGTGTTGCAGGAGCAGCTCCTACTGGACGTCTCTCCGAATCACCAGCGACACCTTGGATTCGATCTTGAGAAGACCTCGCTCGATCAGAAGTCCTTGGCGTTAAGGATGGTGGTAGGAGCGCGTGTCGCGGATTCTCTGCCTTGGAGGGCTAGTCAGTAAGCGGTGATCAGGCGGGGGTTCGAGTGGCCCGTGTGAGGGAATGAGAGGGATATTGATTCGAAGGTTGTTGTCACCCTCACAAAATACCTGGTGAGCTCTCCCCTCCCTCTTCCCCCTCTTCCCCTCTCCCCCGTTTCCCCTTCCATCCTCTCCTCCCCTCCCCTCTCCTCTCCTCTCTTCTCCTCTCCCCTCCTCCCTGCCTTCCCCTCTCCCTCCTCCCCTCTCCCCTTCCCCTCTCCCCTTCCCCATCCTCTCCCTCGCTCTATACTGATCGAGCGGTTTGTGCTTTGGTATCTTCTGTTTTGGGTTATTTTCTCTTCTCTATCTGCATTGCATCCGCTCTTTCTCTATCCTCTCCTGTCCTATCTCGTCCCCACTCTCTCTCCATTTCTCTATCTATCTATATATCTATCTCTCCCCCCCTCTCTCTTTATATATTTATCTGTTTATCTATCCATCTCTATCTATCTCTATCTCTATATCTCTCTCTATATATCTATCTCTCTTTCTCTCTCTCTCTTTCTCTCTCTCTCTCTCTCTCTCTCTCTCTCTCTCTCTCTCTCTCTCTCTCTCTCTCTCTCTCTCTCTCTCTCTCTCTCTCTCTCTCTCTCTCTCTCTCTCTCTCTCTCTATCGGTATCTATCTATCTCTATCGGTATCTATCTATCTCTATCTTTATCTTCTGCCTCCATTCTCTCATTTATACCCCTTTCCCTCTTCCATCTTCCCCCTCCCTCCCCCCCTTCTCTCTCCCTTCCTCCCCTCTCCCTCCCCTCCCTTCCTCCCCCTCTCTCTCTCTCTCTCTCTCTCTCTCTCTCTCTCTCTCTCTCTCTCTCTCTCTCTCTCTCTCTCTCTCTCTATCGGTATCTATCTCTATCTCTATCTTCTGCCTCCATTCTCTCATTTATACCCCTTTCCCTCTTCCTTCTCCCCCCTCCCTCCCCCCCTTCTCTCTCCCTTCCTTCCCTCTCCCTCCCCTCCCTTCCTCCCCCTCCTCTCCCCCTCTCATTCCCCTTCCTCCCCTCCCTTCCTCCCCCTCCTCTCCCCCTCTCATTCCCCTTCCTCCCCCTTTCACCTTTTCTGAAATCTTGAAATCCATCATCAGGGAATTTGAAAGCGCCGGGGAGGCATGCGGGGACGGACGCAAACTTTGGGCTTCAGGTCGTTTTTCTTCTGCTTACTTTCCTCCTTTTCTTTTCTTCTCATTTATATTCATTTTTTTTATTTTCGTTTCGTTTTTGTTGTTGTTGTTTTTGTTCCAGCCTCCATGTTTCTTGTGCTGAAGGAGGAGGGAGGAAGAGAGAGAAAGATGCGAGAGAGAGAGAGAGAGAGAGAGAGAGAGAGAGAGAGAGAGAGAGAGAGAGAGAGAGAGAGAGAGAGAGAGAGAGAGAGAGAGAGAGAGAGAGAGAGAGAGAGAGAGAGAGAGAGAGAGAGAGAGAGAGAGAGAGAGAGAGAGAGAGAGAGATGCGAGAGAGAGAGAGAGAGAGAGAGAGAGAGAGAGAGAGAGAGAGAGAGAGAGAGAGAGAGAGAGAGAGAGAGAGAGAGAGAGAAAAGCAGTTCGCCATTTATCGCTGGGCCCCGCTTACGATAGACAATTATTCTCGCTCTGTGTATTAATGCGTGTGACGTCATGATCGCAAGGGGGCGGGGGCGGGGGCGGGGGTGGGGGGCTGGTCGCTTTGTGTATCTAATACCAAGTGGCTTAATGGATCCGTTAATTAGATCGCTTGTTATTAATGTGTCTCGTTGTTGTCGATTATTGTTATTTCTTTTCATTTATTGTTTCAGGTTTGTTTTTGTTTTATTTTTGTTTTTGTTTTTTTCCTTTTCTCTTTTTTTATGAATGTGGCTGCAGGATTGGCGTTTGGTTGCGAAGGCCTCTTGACCCTGAGAATGCGCTTTGTGGTCGTCTCGTACCCCGGGGGTAGGGGGCGGGGAGGAGTAGGAGAGGGAGGGAGGGAGGGAGGGAGGGAGGGAGGGAGGGAGGGAGAGAGAGAGAGAGAGAGAGAGAGAGAGAGAGAGAGAGACTGGGGAGGAGGCGAGTGCTTGCTCCGGCTCCTCATTCTCCAAGGCCTCTCTGCCTCCCGTGCCATTTCCGTCTTCTTGTGACTTCACCGTAATGGTTATCATCCTCATCGTCTTCTTCCACTTTTAGTGTGTGATTCCTCCCCCCTTCTTCAGGGTAGGCCTACTCCTTTGCCACTGCATACGCGATTCTCCTTCCCCCACCCCCATCCCCATCCCCATCCCCATCCCTGTCTTCTTCTTTTCCTTATCCACCTTTCTTCCTCTTCCCCAATCTCCACCATTTCCCCTCCTGTTTTCTCTGGTTTCTTCGCTTCCACTTCTCCTCCTCCTCTCCCCTCTCCTCCCTCATCTCCCCTCTCCTCCCTCATCTCCACCTCCTCTTCCCTCTCCTCCTACTCCTACTCCTCTCCCCTCTTCTCCCCTCTTCTCCTCCTCCTCCCCCATATCCTCCTCCACCTCCTCCTCCATATTCTCCTCCACCTCCTTCTCTCCCCTCTTCTCCTCCTTCACGTCTCCTCCTCCACCTCCTCCTCCATATTCTCCTCCACCTTCTCCTCCACCTCCTTCTCTCCCCTCTTCTCCTCCTTCACATCTCCTCCTTCACTTCTCCTCCTCCATCTTCTCCTCCACCTCCTCCTACCCCTCCTTCTCTCCCCTCTTCTCCTCCTTCCCCCCCCCCCCCCTCCCTCCTGTCTCCCCACTCCGCTGCCCCTTCCCCTTCCCTCCCTCGCCTTCATCAATAAGGATTAGTCAGAAGAGGAATTGAACTGCTCTTCAGAGTTGCGAATGTCTCTTGTTCCGATTTTCTGCAGTTTCCCCTCCCCCCTCCCCCCTTTTGTCGGTGGGGGAGGGGGTTGTTTCTTCTCGTTTTCGTTCTTTTATCTGCTTTTTTTGTTTTGTTGTTCCTTTACCGTCTATTCCCTTTCTTGACTTTGATTAATCTTGCCTTTCGGTCGGTTATGAATCGTGTGTTCCTCGGGAAAGAGAGAGAGAGAGAGAGAGAGAGAGAGAGAGAGAGAGAGGAGAGAGATGTAAACAAAAGCTGCGGGCAGGCATGAGGAGGGGAAACGTGAATTATTGTTTTTGTTGTTTTTATTATTGCTATTAATATTATTGGTAGTGTCTCTGTTTCTGTTACAGTTGTATCTTTATTATTATTATTATTCATGTTCTCGTCTTTATTTGTGTTATTAATGTTAATGTTGTTTTTGTTATTTAATTTTTTGTTTGTTTATCACGATTGTTGTTTTTATGACAGTTATTGTTGATATGATTTTTAATATTATTATTGTTATTTTTATCGTTGTCGTTATCGTTATCGTGTATATCCATTACGAAAAGGTATGCCAGACTGAATTCGTTGTCTCGTTTCTACGGCGGGATCAAAAGCGTCCGCAGACGAGCTCCCAGTTGCCAGCTGGGAGACTCAAAGCGTTCGGCGATAATAGCCTAATAGTGAGACTAAATGCTAAATGCTCTCGGCTTGTTTGGGTGACGTGACAGCTGCACGTGTGGCTTTGACGCGGCTGCTCGGGACGCACTCCGAGGCTCCCCATTGCGTGCTTGCTTGCTTGCTGGTGCGGGGCGTGGCCGGGGCGCTGTGGGGGGTCTTGGCTCGCTCCTTGTGGATTTTGCCTTCCTTCTTTGTTTGTTTTGGTTGTTTTGTCTGCAGACCAGCACGTCTCTGTAGTAATTCCGTTTCATTTGTCCTTACTTATCATTATTATAGTTATTATTATTGTTATTGTTGTTGTAGTCAACATTGCCATTATAGAGCTGATTACTATCAATACTTTCGGCGGTTACGTGAACGATGGTATAGTCTAAATCTTCAACGTAGGCGGTGGTGGGATTGGCACATTTCAAGTAGGCAAGAGATCATTTTTAAAAAAGAAAAGAAAAAACTAATCGGTCCAAATGACGGGTGTGGCACAGTGAGCGGTGACACAGAAATAAATCAATCCTTCCTTTATGAATGAGTGAGTACAAAAAAAAAGAAAAAAAAAAAGAATAAAATAAACACGATAATGGTCTTTCTCTGTTTTCAGCAATTCCGGCGAAGAGGAAGTCCTTTTCATGACGCGTTGTCTGTCCCTTGCGTTAATTTAAATGGAGTCCTGAGGGTGTCAAGTGGAGAACCGTCCGTCCGTCCGTCCGTCCGTTTCGACCGCGCGGTTGTCGACGAATTGTGCCCCGGAAAGGCCGCGTCGGTGCTGGTGTCTGGGGTTGATTTTATTGTTTTTGTGAGGTTATGGTTGGTATTAGTTGTATTTATCCTTAGGGGAATAAGATGGGATTGGAGAGAGAGAGAGAGAGAGAAAGAGAAATAAAGTGAGAAACTATTGTTTTTATTATTACTATTCTTGTCGTTATTGTCATTATTATTGTTGTTATTATTATTATTATCATCATCATCATCATCATCATCATCATCATCATCATCATCATCATCCCTCCGGAGAAAAATTGTTAAAGAGAGACTGAAGGAGGGAGGAAGAGATAAAGAGAAGGCAATGCGTAAACTCTATCCCCGAATGAGCCCTCAAATACCCCCTCCCCTTCCCCCACCCCTTCCCCCACCCCCTCCCCCACCCCCTCCCCCTCCCCCTTGGCATGCTGGCGTCTTGCACTGTATCGTTCGCCCCTGTTCCCCGCCAACCGCCCTCGCGCGCGCACAAACCTCTCGTAACACCGCAAAATATCGGGTCTTATATGGGGCGCTCTATTAGACCACGAGGGAGAGGGAGAGGGAGAGGGAGAGGGAGAGGGAGTGGGAGGGGGAGAGGGAGGGGTGAGAGAGAGTAGGAGAGTGAGAGTGGGAGAGAGAGAGAGAGTAGGAGAGTGAGAGTGGGAGAGAGAGAGAGAGTAGGAGAGAGAGAGAGAGAGAGAGAGAGAGAGAGAGAGAGAGAGAGAGAGAGAGAGAGAGAGAGAGGGGGGGGGGCGAAAGAGTGTGTGTGTGTGTTGGGGGGGGGGCTTCTCTCCAAGCTGAGATTTCGCGTCGGCGGGAACGAGAGACCGACAGGGAAAATGTAATGCATTACGTGACCTGATTTAGGCCGTTTTTTGGCGGGAGGGGGAAGGGGAGGGGGTGTGAGAGGAGAGAGAGTTTGGTGTAATATCCTTTGCAATGTGGTTAGCGAGAGTGTAATAATGAGTTTGACTGTCGGCTGTGGGGAAGGTGGTGGTCGGGGCGGCCATAATAACAACACCCATCATGACCCGGGTTTCTTCCGCGCCTTTTCCGTAGTTTCTCATCATCATCATCATCTTCTTCTCCTATCATAATCATCATCTTCTATCTTCTATCTGTTAACCTTCCTCGTTTCGTCAACCCCAAGGTCTTCATCGTCCACCCCCCACCTTCCCACTCCTACCCCTACCCCTACACCTACTCCTCCACCAAAAAAAAAAAAACACGCTCTATCGCGCACTGTCCCTTTGCCATCGCGCCCACTCTCTCTCTCTCTCTCGTCCGACCTTGGGTTAATAGTCCCTCCCGCTTATGGCCTCGCTCTGCTAGATAGCCCCGCCCGCGCTCGATGGCGTGTTGCTTTCGCTCGGTGTGGGCGCGTGTGCATGTTGGGGAGGGGTGGAGGGGTGGGGTGGGTGGGGAGGGTGGAGGGGTAGGGGGTAGGGGGTACTCTGCGGTATTCCATTGTTGCTTGGGTCGGGAAATTGCTTGTGTGCTTCTGGTATTTGTTCTCTTGTTTGTTGTGTTTGTGTATGAGTGTGTGTGTGTGTGTGTGTGTGTGTGTGTGTGTGTGTGTGTGTGTGTGTCGGTCAGTCCCAGTCTGTGTGTATTTGGCAATATAGTATTTAGTGTTCCGTATTCTTCACTTTTGCTCTTGCGTGTGTGCCAGTGCTTGTGCCTGCGACGGCTTAATGACACGCACATGACGAGGAGGATTCTGTCAATTTGTCCGGTTGACATTGCTGAAGTTGCGGTATGCGGCGCCGGTTGTTATTGAAGTTATTGCGCTCGAACTATCGGCTGAAGCTGTGGCGAGCGGCAGTTATTGTAATGGAAGTTCCACTAGGCGACGCTGATTGTTATTAAAGTTGTGATGCCAGCGGTTGTTGCTGAAGTTCAGAGAGTGCTACAGGTTGTGTCGAGGCTAGTGAAAGCCCATCGCGTTTTTTTTTTTTTTTTTTTTTTTTTTTTTTTTTTTTTTTTTTTTTTGTGGCTCCCTATAGTTATTAGTGTGGGTATTATTATAGTGTATTACTATGGGCATTAGTTATTATTGTTATTAAATGTTATAGAAGCTATTTTCTTTTCTCTTCCTGTTATTGCAGTTGGGAGTACTCGTGGTATAAGGGGGGGGGGGGAATACAATTAGAGCGGAGAGCTTATTATGTCTGCCTCCCTTCCACTCCCTCGCCAACTCCTTCTTTCTTACCTCTTTTCTTCCCTCCTTCCCTCTTAATCCCACCATACTTCCCCTTCCTTTTCTTCCTCCGTATCTCCTCCTTCCTCCATCTCTCCTTCCCTTCCTCCTTCCCTCCTCTCCTCCTCTCCTACCTGCTTCCCTCCTCCCCTTCCCTTTCCCCCCCTCCTCCTTCCCTCCTTCCCTTCCTCCTTCTCCTCCCTCCTCCTACCTTCCTTCCTCCCCTTCCTCCGTCTCCTCCCTTCTTTCCCTCCTTCCTTCTTCCCTCCCTCCCTCCCTCCCTCCTTCCCCACCCCGTGTCTTGTGTGCCCCCCCCCCCCCCAAAAAAAAAAAAAAAAAAATTCCCCAAAGTAATCCGATTCTCCCAGGGTAGAGGAAGCGAGACAACTTTAGCCTATTTTTTTTTCTTCTTTTTTCTTCTTCTTCTTGTTTCCCCTTGTTGTTTTCCTTTTCTTTTCTTTTTTGATAGTTTTGTCATTGCAATTGTTGTTTTGGAGAGCAACGGTAGGTCGCGGTGTCTTATGCAACGGATCGGGAGGCGTGCGGGCGGGATTTGATGGAGGGTCGTTGTTATTCATGTATGCATTATTTACTTGTTTTTATTTATTTATTTATTTAACGAATGAGGGGGGAGGGGAGGTATTATGGTTTTCAAAATATTTCTTCTTTTTCGAAGCTTTGCCAGTTGTGAGGATAAGTCGACGATTTTTTTTTCTCTCTCTCTCTCTAATGATTGCCATCTTTTTTTTTTCTCGTAGGCGCGGGAGTGAATACTCGATAAGAATGATTTTAATATCCTTCCTTTTCCGGGAGGTGGGATAGGGGTTGGGGGTTGGGGGGGGGGCACGAGGGCGAAACGGCCCCGAAGACTTTTATTCCAGCGATATACGTTGCAAGTAAAAGGAATTCGCGGTTTCTCGCCACTGCCTCCACACTTATCGGGGAAACCGCTGGGACGAACAGCTGCGGCGAGATTAAAGGAGAGAGGGAAAGGCAGAACGAGAGACAGACAGACAGACAGACAAACAGAGAGAATGACAGACAGGCCTACAGAGTGAGGGAGAGAATGACAGACATACATAGAGAGGGAGAAAATGTCAGACGTATATACAGACAGAGGGAGAGAATGACAGACTGGCAGACAGACAACGGAGTAAAAAAAAGGACATAGGCAGACAGAGTGAGAGAATGACAGACAGACAGAGCGAGTGAGTGAGAGAAGGACAGACAGACAGACAGAGGGGGAAGGAGGCAGACAAACAGAGGGAGAGAATGACAGACAGGCAGACAGAGGGAGAGAATGATAAACATACAGACAGAGGGAAAAAGAGGCAGACAGACAGAGGGGAAGAATGACAGACAGAGGGGTGAGACAGGCAGACAAGAGAAAAGTATGAAAGAAACTTATAAAGATACAGAAGAGAAGATAGAGAAAGAGAAAAAGACACAACCGAGAATAAGAGAATGATGTAGACAGACAGAGCGTAAGAGAGAGAAAAAAAAGAGCGATGAGAAGGAAGGGAGAGCCTGCAGTCCCGAAGGCCGCGTCCCGTCCGAGGGAAGGCCAGGTTGGCAGACAGCGCCCGTCTGTGCCGTGGCTCCTGGAGGAGAGGAGGCCAGACGACGGCTGTCCTCACGACTTTCATAAAGCGTGAGAAAGGAGGAATAACTTGGAACGCGACTCGCTCGAGCAGTAGCGGTAGCGAGGAGGAAAATTGCGTTGCAGCTTTTAATTGCAGGCTTAGGTCTTGCACGTGGGAGTTTGTTGTTGTTGTTGTTTTTGGTGTGTGTGTGTGTGTGTGTGTGTGTGTGTGTGTGTGTGTGTGTGTGTGTGTGTGTGTGTGTGTGTGTGTGTTTATGTGTGTATGTGTGTATATATATGAATATATATATATATATATATATATATATATATATATATATATATATATATATATATATATATATATATATATATATATTTATATATTTATATATATGGGTGTTTGTGTGTTTACGTGTGTGTTTGTGTGTGTGTGTGTGTATGTGTGTGTTTGTGTGTGTTTGTATGTTTATTTATATGTGTATTTGCGTATATATATGAATATATATATATATTTATTTATATATATGGGTGTTTGTGTGTTTACTTGTATGTTTGTGCGTGCGTGTGTGTGAAGCGCGAGGAGCGTTCGACAGTAAAATGCTAAGCGGTCGGTGTCTCTCCGCCACCACACGCTCGTCACGACCTAACAAACTTGTAGCCTTCGCCGCGCACGCAATTCGCCCCTAGCTTCCACAGGGACATTTGGAGTGAGCTTCGTAGTGGCGGCGGCGCGTGCGATTGCGTGGGTTGAGGGCGTTCCTGCGTTTGTGTGCGTGTGGGTGTGATGCTTTTGCGTGTGTGTGTGTGTGTGTCCCTTCGGCCCTCCTCGCAGTGAGTGAGTGAGTGTCCTCCCCTCTGGCGGCTGGGTTGGGTCTGACCAGCTGGCCTGGCCGATCAATGCGGCTCCACACCCAGCTCGCTCCCTCGCTCGCTCGCTCGCTTGCTCCCTGCTGCTGCTGTCGCTGCTGCTTCGGCCCCGCTCGGCCGCCTCCCGCCCGCCCGCCGAGGGAGATCGCCCTTTCAAGCTCGGGGAGGGAAGGGTGCGAGGCTGACTGAGGGAGGGAGGGAGGGAGGGTCTAGACCGCTCGCTTTTCCTGCTGCGTCGGATGGAGGGGGAGCTCGTCCTTATTCTCCTTTTCCAGGGGCGGTTTGGGGTCCTGGGGAGAGGAGGGGGGCGGGGGAGGGGGAGGGGGGTTATCAGCTGGGCGAGGAGGGAGGAGGAAACTCGCGCTATGATTCGGTTTTGGAAGTCGCTCCAGTGAAACGCGGCTTCTGTGTCTCGATTCGTGCCTGGTAACTGCACGCGACCGCACACACCGACCTCTCGGACACATACGATACGTGTGTGTGTGTGTGTGTGTGTCTCCATGTGCATGATTGTTTGCGTATTTCAAACGTTCCGGCCGTGTGTGTTTTCTAGCATTGTAAATAGTCTTTACACGGCCCTCGTTGCTGTGCGATTTATAGAACACCCGGGAGTTGGTGTGCAAAATGTTATTCAAAATCTCAGTGCTTGAACGCTGTGGTTGACTTCGGTGTTTACGAGCAGTGAAAACTTTTCCACCGGTGGTTGAAAAGCCAACCCGAGGTGGAGTCGCGGATTGGCCCGAGTGCGAAGTGCAGTGTAAGAAACGACTGGCTCGAAGTGACTTTCGGGTGAAGTGAAACGAGGGGTTCGACCCTTGGAGTTGCGAAGTGACCCGCGTTGACGAAATGACTCAACGGAACCCACCGCGGGTTAAAACGTGACGTGAGAAACTTGCTGAGCTGTCTTCAGATGAGTCGTTCTTTCCTGGGGGATGACCACTGAAAAGAGAGAGGCATAAAACGACCCGCCCCTCGGAATGTACCGAGTCATTTCTGGGAGGACGACGCGCGCGGGTGGGGGCGGTGTAGGTAACGCTTGTGTTGTCATAATAAGCACCGAGCGTGTCAAGTGGAGGAGAGCTCAGTAGGCGGTGGGGGCGGACCAGTGGCCCTGATTGTTCTGTGGGCGGGTAGTTGCGGGTGAGAAGTGGGTTATTGTTCCGTCGTGTCCACTTGTGAGATGTTATTAGTTTGCGGACGTGTAATTACGGGCGGCTGTTAAGATGCAGTTGCACCTTGTGTTGTTTGTCCTTATGATTGATTAACGTACGCGTCTTCTCTCTCCGTGTGCACTTAGAAGCTCTGAGGAAATGGCGGGCTATAATGAAACGAAAAGAATCGTTAAGGTTATTCTGCAAAGGAAGAAGTACTTTGAAGAACAGATCCGAATTCTTTGTTGCAAAGAAGGGAGTGACTGCGTTTCTATTGCATGTCGAGCTGGGGGATGGGGCGTGAGTGCTGGAGGAGGAGTGTTGTTTATTGTGTGTCAGGGGGGAGGGGGGGAGAGCTGGAAATATTAAACACGCGGGTTGATTACGAGTGCACGCGGACGATCCTGTTTACATTCCGGACGCATGGCGGGGCGGTGGCGGAATCCCCCCTGAGGTGAGGAGTGTGAGCGGAATAAGCAACTCATGGTTTCCACAGGACTGTCGAGTCGTTCCTTCGGACGAGTGCCTTAGTGAGAACTGATAGATAGAGATAGAGAGAGAGACTGGAAAATCTCACGGACTTGAGAAGCAACGAACGAACGAACGAACAAACAAACAAACAAACAAACGAGGGCTTCGGCCAGGTCACGTGTCGGGGATGCGGTCACGTGGGTGAGCCGCCCCCACGCACCTGACGAAGGGGGACTCCTCCGGGCGCAGGGAGGAGCGGCTCCCCTTGCAGGACCCCCCCTCTCCTGCCCTCCCTTAGGGGTTGGGTGGGTGCTGGCGACGAGGCCTTCGGTCATGAAACTTGCCTTATCTCGCTGCCTCATGCTGTGACCTCATCCCGTAGCCCCGCTAGAGTGTGTCCGCTGTCATGAACTTCCTGCCAGAGTAAGTAAACTTCCTTCGACCAGCTGTTTGTTGTCAGACGTGTTTCAGTCGTGTTTTTGGTACCCCGTGAGATTCGGAGAGAAGCGACCTTGAGCGCGCACTCTCTCTCTCTCTCTCTTTGTGTTTACTCAGGCTCTGGCGCTCGACTCTCGACTCTTGAAAACTGTTGAATGAAGTAGGTCATTGCGCCTCAATTGAAGCTAAATTCTGTCAGAGGTTGCTGAGTTAGCAGGACCTGGATGCTTCTCGATACTTTACTCATTTGTTTTCTGCGTCGAGGTTTGATGTGTTTATATGTTGTTTTTTTTACGGGATTTCCATTAACTTTTTTTTTTCTCTCGGGAAGTTTTGTTTATTGCAAATTACTAAGGTTCTTTTTTTGGTTGTATTAATGTTGCAGGGAGTTTAATGATGGTCATTTACTCTTAGAATCTTTTGTGTTCCGTTACCTGTTACCATGTTAATGATATTATTATTTTGATTGCTCTATTTTTTTATTATTACTGCTACTATAATTATTGCATATTATTACTTTTTATAATTATTGTCACTTCAGTTGCTGATATAATTGCTTAAGAATTAAAAAGTTATTTATTCCCCTCCTCATTCATCATATCCGTATATGAGCATTCGCCACTTGCTTAATAAAAGGTCAATATAACTGATAAATCGTCCTTATACGTTATAATTATCGCTATCGCCACCACCACCACAACCCCACTATAGATTTGCGCTTGAGAACACTGACTGGGTGACCAGAACCATGTACAACCCTTCCCCGGGGCCGGTGTGCGACCCGAGTGCCGACACCTGTTTCGTAACTTGGCTGGGAATGTCCCTAGAGTTTCGTAGAAGTTGACGCTGTGCTGATGCTGCTGATTCTTCCGACTGATGGCTTTAGTGTGCTCGTTATTATTGATATTGTTGATATTTTTATTGGTATTATTATTGTTGTTGTTGTTATTATTATTATTATTATTATTATTATTATTATTATTAATATCATTACTATTATCATTATTATTCTTACTAGTATGCATTTTTGTTATTGTTATAATTATAGATTTTAGTATCATTATTATTATTCATTATTATTGTCACTATTATTATCAATGATTATTGTTAACATTATTATTAATTATTATTAGTATTATTGTAATCATCATCATGACCACTGCCATCATCGCCATCTTAGTTTCAGATTTAAAAGAAGAGTATAACTAAAAAAATACCCCAGTTATCCATGGATCAATTAACCATTATATAATTTCCCTTTTTTCCGTGTCATTAACCGCATTTTTTATTAATGTTTCTCTCTCTCTCTCTCTCTTCCGCAGTATAAAGAAGCGCGTGAAGAAGGGCGGGGGGAGTCGCACTCTGCCGTCGTCGGGAGGCACGCCCACGCGGGGGGTGGAGAGCCCCGGGGGCGTCCGCGGCGGAACCCCGATAGACCCCTCGGAGGCGATAGGATGGGCCGTCGTCAAATACAATTACCAGGCGCAGCAGATGGATGAGCTTTCATTAGTTAAAGGTAGTGGGGCCGATGGGCCGTCTGGCGAAGGCTGGCTATCTCTCTCTCTTTCTCTCTTTCTCTTTCTCTTTCTCTTTCTCTTTCTCTTTCTCTTTCTCTCTTTCTCTCTTTCTCTCTCTCTCTCTCTCTCTCTCTCTCTCTCTCTCTCTCTCTCTCTCTCTCTCTCTCTCTCTCTCTCTCTCTCTCTCTTTCTTTCCTCTCTCTCTCTCTCTCTCTCTCTCTCTCTCTCCCTCTCTCTCTCTCTCTCTCTCTCTCTCTCTCTCTCTCTCTCCTCTCTCTCTCTCTCTCTCTCTCTCTCTCTCTCTCTCTCTCTCTCTCTCTCTCTCTCTCTCTCTCTCTCTCTCTCTCTCTCTCTCTCTCTTTCTATCTTTCTATCTCTCTTTTTCTCTTGCTCTCCTTCCCTCTCCCTCTCTCTTTGTTTCTTTCATTCTTCCTCCCATTTTCTCTTTCATATTTTCTTGTTCTTTTTGTCTCTTTTTGTCAGTCTTACATTGTTTTTTGTTGTTATAATATATTGTAATATTTTATAGAGTAATTCAAATTTAGTTGATAACCATTCAGTACAGTATTTTTTATTTGAAAGAAAAGAACATGAACATTTTTTACATGACACAGCATCCCTTCCCAGTGCAATATATCTGGTGCCAGTTTGCAACACGCATGTGCAGTAGTTGAGGTGTTCATTCCAAGAGCATATACTGTGTCCACAAGCAAAAAGCAGTTTCAGTTTAGCCAAAAAAGTCCTTGTGGTGTTTAAGCTCTCTCGCCGGTTCTCCAGTAAAAGCAGTCAATAGTTTGCCAGTTACTCATGCTCTTAATGGTAATACGAGCATGAGTGAGAATGGGCAATGTGTGATCGTGCCTGTGTGCTTAGTGAATGTCAGGATATATTGGTGGAAGAACTGATGAGGGTAATTTACGGGAGGAACATCGGTGTCAGCCTCTTGCCTTTAGTCTGGTGCAGGTCTTGTCGTACTGATGTGCTCATGGGCATGCTCAGTTACATGTACATGAACAATGAAACAAACATGCACAGTAAAACACACATACACAGTAAAACACATACACGCACTCACACACACACACGCACACACACACACACACACACACACACACACACACACACACACACACACACACACACACACACACACACACACACACACACACACACACACACACACACACACATTCATATTTAATTAAGCAAGTGATTTCTGGAGAGCTAGAGATCTACGAATATGAGAGGAGAAACACCTGTTGCTCTCACGGCTAAATATCTGAAGCTGTTCAGTGCGGGAGGATTAGTGATGTCGCTGTATGAATATGGTATTTTTGGATAGTACCCTTAATTATCTGTTTAACAAGAGGAGCCTGTTCAATATATTGATTTCTTTTTTTGTGTTGTATATCCTTGCTTGACACTGCACCTTTAAGATTTACTTGCCCAAGTATTTTGCAAGCAAATACATATTACATTGTCCATTGTAATGCATTTTCCAACGCTCAAAAAAGCACATGTTCCTCCTTTACGTCCTTCAAGGAAGTTTTTCCTTGATTGCAAGAAGCCTGTCCAAAACTTTTATCAAAGAAGTTTCATTGTGAGGTTCTTACACATACAACATATTCAAACCTTGTGTCTGCCGCAGGTACAAGAGTGTTAATCCTGGAAAAGAGCAACGATGGCTGGTGGCGAGGGCACTACAACGGCCTGGTTGGCTGGTTCCCCTCCAACTACACCACAGAAGAACCCACCGAAGAGGACCACACCTACACCTTAGCCGAGAACGTGCTCGATGTCGTCGTGGCACTCTACTCCTTCACCGCTCAAAACGAACATGAGTTGTCCTTCACCAAAGGGGAGCGGATGGAAATCCTGGACAGACCACCGTCCGACCCGGAGTGGTATAGAGCGAGGAATACGCAAGGACAGGTGAGGTCTTGTGGGGTCGGGGAGGATCGTATTCTTGTCTGCTGCTGTATGAGTCTGCTTGATAAGAAGGGTTGTGTGTAAGAATGTATTAGAGGTGTGTTTGTACTTGGTGCAAAAAAGGTGGATGAAGATTATTTTTGGTAATTTCCTTGATATACAGTGACTGTTGGTTTTGAATAATATGTATTTCTCTCTATTTTTGTTATCCCTTTGTTCTCCCTCCTTATTTGTTAAATGATTACTGGTATTTTATATGCCTTCTGATAAAAACACCATCTCCCTCACACAGGTTGGACTCATCCCAAAGAATTATGTTCAAGAACTCCACGAGGTTGTAGACACCCGGGCGTCTCGCTCACGGGAACCCTCACAGACTCGCCAGCTTCCTCCTCCAGGCCCTGGCAACAGCGCACCTCCGCCCCCCCATCCTCCAGCTACAAATGGCGGTGCACACAATGCCGACGCGCACCTTGCTCAGGTTAGTATGTAGGGTGGATGACTTAGGGAGGTCTTAGCCTAGAAAAAGCAGAGTTTTCCTTTAAATGTTGGGAAGTAGGCAACAATCCCTTTGATGCTGTTTAAGTTTTCTTCCCTTTTTGCTGTAGTCTGCATTTTTGAGACATATCCAGTGATTTCCGGAACTTCATCAATACCGTATTGTTATTATTCTTTTTTATGACACCATTCTTTTAGTAATACACTAGGATATTGTTGGTTCTTTGATAGAAATATACTGCAGACATTTACCGGGAAAGATACCTATTTTTCTTCTTTATCCTCATGTCTCTTGGCACTCATGATGTATAGACATATTCTCTCTGTGAGATACACCATGATTTCAATGCTGTCAGAAGAAAAAATGGTATTCTATCTTTATCATGTAAGATGCAGGGTGATTTGGAAACCCTTTTTGTTTTTTTGTATTGAATACACAGCAAATTATGTGGACACAATATGTATATGTACTTTACCAATATGATCTTTTAGGGCATGCAAGGTATGAACATCAATCAAGCCGCCCCCAACACCACAGCACCATCCATGCCTCCGCCTCCCCCCGTCAGTGGTGTTCCTCCTGACAAGGGACACTTCACCACTAGAGACTGGTATTATGGGCCCATTACACGAGCACAGTGCGACGACGTCCTCAATCAACGCGGCCATGATGGAGATTTCCTCATCAGAGATTCTGAGACCAACGTAAGTGCTGATACGGATGGGTGTTCTACTCTGCGTGGGATGTTTGGTTTTTTGGATGTGGGTCTATTTTCATCCCTTTTTAATCTGCTGCGAAGAGATTTGCTTTATGGGTGAAGATTCTTGTATCAACCGGAAGTTTTTCTGGTAATTTGATTAAAGTGATTGGAGTAGATGTCCATGAATGTGATTGCAAAATGGTAATTTGACTGACATATCATTGCAGATTTTATAAAAAAAAATTTAAGTTTAGGACCTAAGTACTGATGAGGACATTCACAGTTAAAAAGTATTGCCTCTTTGCCCTTTCTGAGAAAGGAGTTTGAACCTTTTTAACCCTCTCTGGACGGGTGGTACAGTACTGTACCGCTCATTCAAAAGCCCAGTGGCCAGGCGGCACAGTATTGTGCCAGCCATTTAATTGATTTAGGCCTAAGCGTTCGAAAGCCCCGGCATTGTGACATTCAAGGCTAGAATGCCCCCGGCGTGAGTGGGTTAAACTAGCTTCAGAATATAAGGCTGATGGTTAGAGATAAAAAAAATGCTCCAATATCATTAGTACTTAATGCCAAGACTGATGTATAGATTATTATGACACCTTTCTTATATTAGGTGTAATATATCACATTTATTAACCTTTGTTTCTCTCTCTCCATTACAGGTTGGAGACTTCAGTGTCTCCTTGAAAGCAGCAGGTCGTAATAAGCACTTTAGGGTCCACGTTGAGAACGGCTTTTACTGCATCGGCCAGCGGAAGTTTGCCACTCTGGACCAGCTAGTAGACCACTATCAACGATCCCCCATTTACACCAGTCAGAAAGGAGAGAAGCTCTACCTAATCCGACCACTGCCCAAAGCATAAATTCGGCAACATCTCTCTACGTGTGTAAGACTTTAGCTCATAAACTCCCCAAGGTTTTTTGCCATTGCGAGAAAAGGAACGATACCTCATGTGCTCAGCCCTTTGCGGGAAAACCCCCCTAGG
The DNA here is from genome assembly GCA_017312705.2 of Penaeus japonicus. Lineage (NCBI taxonomy): Eukaryota > Metazoa > Arthropoda > Malacostraca > Decapoda > Penaeidae > Penaeus > Penaeus japonicus. The sequence goes on from BOPN01001034.1 coordinate 355,997, forward strand.
TCACTGGGTCTGCCAAGAACAATTTGAATGTAAGGGAACCAGTTTACTCAGTGGTTCAGTGGGGCTAATAAATACTTCAGTAGTTCTTCCTTCACAGAGTTTTTAAAAAAAGTATATACATATATAAATTTGTGTCATATTTAATAAAACCAAAGCTCTGAAGGCCTGATTTTCACAAAAAATGAATTACTTTTGTACCTTCATATACATTAGAGCAGTTTAGTTTAGTTATTCACTGACAGCTATTGGTCTATGAAGCAGTTGAAATGCTTGGATAAGCAAGCAGAAATTTTAAAATGTGGGGTATTTAAAAGTTATGGAAATGCTTCCAAATCTTTTTTGCTGAATGTGTAGTGTAGCACTGATAAGCTAACCAAAAAATAATGCTATGTGCTCTCTGTAGCTGAAAATATCCAGATGAATGTTTATAATCACTGATTTTTCAGTGGAAAACTGTTTTTTTCCAATGTACATGGAAAGTGTTGTCCAGTCTTTATACATTGAATGTTAACAATTTAAAAAGTGGTTCATAATAACACCATAATCTCAGCAGTGCTTGGAAATGTATGATCTGTCACGAAAGTGGGGTGTCGCACTTCGCCCAATTTCATTGGAACAAACATGAACAACTGGTTACAATTCCTCCATGATATTAGCTCCCACTCCTGCAGGCATCCCCTGCAGAGGTGAAGAGATGTGGCTGCCTCCAGTGGTGGCCATTCCTACTACTGTACTGGAGTCCATGTATTCATTCAACAAATATGTTAGTTGTAGTGTATGAATTACAGAATGTAGAAATTGCAGCCTCTTGTTATATAAGGTAGGGGTTTTCTGTCACTGAAGTATCCACTGTGAGTGCATAAAGGATGGAACCAGCATCAAGTCACAGATATATTCTGCAAATACTTAATTAGTTTCAGAGAATAGTTGCAGCAGTTTTACAGTACAGTATTAAGTGACTAAAGCACTCTTGCTGGTGGTGCTCATGCCCTGGGTTGCAAACTTCTTGGCTGGGCAGATGATAAAGCTTGTGTGTACTAATGTATGTGCATATCAGTTCCATTAGGAATTGATCAAAGCTTTCCTTGTTTGATTTATTTGACATTCTTATTCAAATAATGTCAGTGATTACTTTAATAATGTGTACTATGTATGCATGGTACCATAAGAGGAATGTTGAACACCATGGGGTCCAATTAGCAAAGCACAGTGATATTGCTTATTGGCTAAGGAGGAACCCACAGGAAACGTGTCTTAGACCAGATCATGTGCATTTCAGCTCTCTCGGCTAGTCCTGGGGAGCCACAATTTGATATTCGTGAGAAAATTACTTCTCAAACTTTTGTACATGGCAAGTTTTTTATCAATTTAGCTTTTAATATTAATCTAGCTTCTTATTCCCACTAGTCAGTATAGCTTGAAAGACATGGCACATTAATGGCAATCTGTGCAGCTTTTTATACTTGAGTTAACAGTTAGGTATAGATGTTAAGAGATACCAGTCATGTTTGTGTGTGAAACAATTGCGGGAAATTACTTTTTTTCAGCATGGAAATATATTGTCTAAGAGTTTGCCAAGTTCCAAATGTTGGAACTTGGCAAACTTGAATATAGCATAAACTTGTGTACATCTTTCTACTCCCTTATACATTGTATCTTGGTATCCTTTGCAGTTTTATTTGCAAATAACCCTACATGGGATCATTTTTACTTTGTTTGCTTCACGTATTTTGAAGTTCGTGTTCTTTTTTCTTTTTTTTCTCTCTTCTTCTTCTTCTTCTTCTTCTTCTTCCTCTTCTTCCTCTTCCTCTTCCTCCTCGTCTTCTTTGTAATTTAATCATAGAATTCTTTGTACCATAATCTCAAATCCTTATTTTCTGTGGTGTGAGAGTGTATCAGCATGCGTGTGCTGTATGTTTGTTTGTAAGTGCTAGTCATAGGCCCTGCCACTGACACTGGACTCAGCAGTGCTTTAAGCAGCCCAGAAAGAGCATCAGGTTCCAGCCTTTCACACACCTTAATTGTAACTGCAATGGTACTATGTAGCCTGCCACAGATAGTCCCTGCTTTGCCTGTAACCAAAGATTTTCCCTGTTGTGGATTCTTCTTTAACACAATGGTGTGCTTGATATTATAGGCCTACAGGATTTCCCATTTTTAATATTCAATACCCAAACTGCTGTCAACAGTAGTGCGATTTAAAAAAGAAGAAAAGATGTTCAATACTTATGATTAAAAAAAAAAGAAAAAGAAAAGATAAAAAAGTCTAAGCTTTTTTACAGAAATAACATTGATCTCAGTGTTGGGCCTGTGCTCTCTTGTACGTCTTACATAATGCCCCTGTGCTCTCTAGTTCATCAGCATGTTCACACTGTTTGGTCATGAACTATTGATATATTGGTGCTCCTTGTCCTTCTAAAACGACTTTTTATCACAGCAGACAAATAATTTTACAACCTCCCTCCCACCCCACCCCACACAGACTGCTTTTGAACTAGAAGGCAGGCATTACAGGGAAGATGATCCCTCTACTATAATATACAGTTGACATCCAGTAAACAATTTGCAGACCTGTAAAGTCCGTGTTTTGTGCTTCAGATGAGAACACCATCTTCACCACAACCTCGTGTGACAACTTTTATCATCATTATTATTATTACCTTTCTTTCTACATGACAAGCCATCGGCAGGTTTGCTAACGGATGAATGAATGACGTGGATGCATTTGATAGTTCAATTCTGTACAAGGTCATGTGCACAAGGGTCAAACCTGCTAGGTAAGGTTGGGATGGATTTGGGTGTTGAGATCCTGGATGAATTTTAGTCACAAAGTTGGATTAAGTTGGCGGCTATTTATTAGTGGACTGAGCAGTTCATGGCAGAGAGTCCATGAAGTTATATGGAAATGCTCAGTGTTGCCACTCATTTATACTTTTATGTTTGTACAAAATGTAATTACCTTAAATAAAATTTTTACAAAAAAAAAAAAAAAGTAAAAAATCATTATCCTTCATTTTGGTTGTGCCATGGCACTTATTTATGTACACCAGTGTTCAATTAATTCTTTCTCATGCGGGGGCGTATTTTCGCCTACTCCCAGTTATTATTTATTATTATTATTATTATCCAAGTTATTATTTCGCCAGGAAGATAGCAAGTGCGTAACGCCGCGCTGATCCTCTCGGAACGTTTTTCACCAACCCTATTGTTATGGTTTTCATGAATGTATCTACAATGTTAAAGCACAAAAATATTGCCATTTTCATTTGCTGAACTGGGGTTCGACTGTTGAACATGACTTTAATATTTTTCATGTTCATTTTAAGGCCAATCTTCAGACTTTCCCTATTCAAATCGCTTATTAATTGTTGTAATTCGTCTGCTGACTCGCCGAAAAGAACAATGTCATCTGCAAATCTTAGATTGCTTAAGTGCTCATTCCCTATTTTAATCCCTCTCTCTTTCCAATCTAACTTCTT
>BOPN01001035.1:0-2500 GCA_017312705.2 Penaeus japonicus
GAGAGAGAGAGAGAGAGAGAGAGGAAGAGGAGAGGAAGAGGAGAGGGGATAGGATATGGGGATAGGATATGGGGATAGGGAAGTAGATGGGGATAGGGAAGTAGATGGGGGTAGGGGTAGGGGTAGGGGTAGGGGTAGGGGTAGGGGATAGGGAGAGGAAGACACGCTGATAACAAAGCTGGGTAGTGTTACCTGCGTTCTTTTTCGTTCCCTCTCCCTCTGCAGCGAGGGTAATGTCAGATCCCCTTGTTAGCTATTCAAACTATTTAATTATCAGGACCCGACGCGGAGACAAGTATGGTGCCAACTTTTCCATGACTGGCTGATGTTGGCCGGAAGGGGTCGGGTGCAGTGCAAGCTGAGATGTGATTGTTGTTGTGCAACAGATTAAAAGTCCCATCAACTGACCGTGTCTTTATTCAGCGACACACGAACCCCCCGACACAAGCCACGGGTACGTACCTCGTCATGCTACCTACAGCTGAGACAAAAAAAAGAAGAAGGTACATTTCATAACAATGACACAGAGACGGATATTCCAACATCAATCAGAGACACGTATACTACTCTCACGCAAAGAAGAAAAAAACCAAAACCAAAAAGAGATTTCATTTTTTTCAATCAAAAGTCAAGCAAAATCAAGCACAATGAAGTCATTTCACGGCCCAATTTCCCCATCCGCGTTTAATGCCATTTTTCCCCGACGCCGACGACGATTCAGCCTTATCTCCCGACGAAGGCAATTCCGTATTCGGCTCTAATCCCGATTCAGAATTCAGCCCCCAAACCAAGCCATTATAATTCATTTTCGACTGCGGAGCGAAACAATTAGTTGCATATTTTGGCCTCGAGTTGCTTTGAGATAAGACTGTCGAGCCAGACGCGGGCTGGGGCGCGGGGACTTCGCCGCCCGGGGGGAGGCATTATGAACTTCTGTTCACTTGGTACAAGGCAGGCTGATGTATGAGAGAGAGAAAGAGAGAGAGAGGGAGGGAGGGAGGGAGGGAGGGAGGGAGGGAGGGAGGGAGGGAGAGAGGGAGAGAGGGAGAGGGAGGAAGGGAGAGAGGGAGGAAGGGAGAGAGGGAGAGGGAGAGGGAGAGGGAGAGAGAAAGAGAGACAGAGTGTGTGAGTGAGTGAGTGAGTGAGTGAGAGTGAGAACAAGAATGAGAGTGGTAGTGAGAGTGAGTGAGAGTGAGAGTGTGTGTGTGTGTGTGTGTGTGTGTGTGTGTGTGTGTGTGTGTGTGTGTGTGTGTGTGAGTGAGTGAGTGAGTGAGTGAGTGAGTGAGTGAGAATGTGTGTGAGTGAGTGAGAGTGTGAGTGTGAGTGTGAGTGTGAGTGTGAGTGTGTGTGTGTGTGTGTGTGTGTGTGTGTGTGTGTGTGTGTGTGTGTGTGTGTGTGTGTGTGTGTGTGTGAGTGAGTGAGTGAGTGAGTGAGTGAGTGAGTGAGTGAGTGAGTGAGTGAGTGAGTGAGTGAGTGAGTGAGTGTGTGTGTGTGTGTGCGTGCCTGAAAACGTGCGGGAGGTCTTCAAATGTCAAAGCGGGCTATCGATACCATTATACGGACTCCAAACCTTTAATTGTAAAGTAAGGTCCTATCAGTAGGAGTGAAGGAAGGAAGGAAGGAAGGAAGGAAGGTAGGAAGGAGTCGAGGGAGAACGAGAAGAGCGGAGTGAAGGGGTAGAGGCAGAGAGGACGGGGTAGAGGGACAAACACCTCGGAGCAGAACAACGACAGCTACTGACACAGCCGAGGCGAAATAGGCCTACGGAAATGGGCTAGAATACGAATTAATCCCGAGATGGCGGAGCCGAGGCGGCTGAAAGACGAAGGTCCGTCCACCTTCTCCCTCGCCTTTGTTCTCCCTCGCCTTCCCCTCGGTCGTTGCCCTGTTCATGTGTTCTTCTTTTTATGCCCCGTTTTTCCTTCCTTCCTCTCCCTTCTCGTCTCGCAGTCATTTGTTCAAACTTTGCCGATCACTTCAGACCCGCTTTCTGTTCGTCTGTCTCGCTTCCCAGTCTGTCTGTCTATCTGTCTATCTGGCTAGCTGGCTGGCTGGATGGTGCATATTCATCAAGCATATTCTCCTCCTCGTTCCTCTACTCATCAATGTGACATTCCATCACACTGTAAAAAAAAAAAAAAAAAAAAAAAAAAAAAAACTGCTGTCACTCTAGCATCAGTGTTGTTAGCCCTCCCTGCTCCTTCAGGGAAACTCTGATGCAATCTCATTCCCCGTCTTCCGGAAAGGACGATTGTGCATACGTCACACCCCGTCGTTGTGACGTGCTTATGCCCCAAGATCGTTTTCACCCCCCACCCCTGCAACCCCACCAACCGAATATCCTTTCTCTCTCTCTCTCTCTCTCTCTCTCTCTCTCTCTCTCTCTCTCTCTCTCTCTCTCTCTCTCTCTCTCTCTCTCTCTCTCCTCTCCCTCTCTCCTTCCCTCTCTCCTTCCCTCTCTCCCTCTCCCTCTCTCCCTTTCCCTCTCTCCCTTTCCCTC
>BOPN01001035.1:7500-17500 GCA_017312705.2 Penaeus japonicus
ACCCGAAGTAGTCATAAAAAGTATGTGACTTTTAACGTGACTGTAATTAACCAAGACATTGAAAGTATAAACAAATGGATGAATGGAAATCACAATAAATCTTGTAATATGGTGCCATGCAGCAATGGGTCTCCTTACATGCCGATCACTGGAGATCATGGGAGGGAGGTAAGCATGCTCAAAACGGCCTCGCAGTTACCGAATACAACTATTAGAACATCATGCAACAACACCCGGCTGCATTCCGAGCCATCCACTCGCATCGGCGCGCCTCAATAGCGAGTGATTCCATTACCTCGCACGCATGTCCTCGCCAAACTATCTGCAATAGCTGCAGGCAGTGAGGCAACAAAGTACCAGCTGCTCATAACGGCGAGAACCGGGAACCGCGCCTGCCTGCCTGCCTTCCACCGGGGGTACACAGCGTGCACAGGATTCCGTTCTAGCATGTTGCTGTCGCCGGTTATATATATAGCGGGAGAATCAATGGTGCGACCTTTGGCGAGTGACACACACCTTCGCTCCTTCGGTCTCTACCTGGTTGGTTCCACCTTCTCAGCCCCTGTCGCCACTATGGCATACGCAGTGTCCGGTGGTGCTTGTAAGCCCAATTCTTGGGTAATAGTGGCACGTGCATTCTTCGATGGGGATGTACAAGACCTTGTCCCGTCTGGCGGACACAAAGCCAAGCACTAATGACACAGGTATAATATCAGAGAAAACCTGTATCGTCCTAGTGTAATTTGTATTGTGTTCCATTATATGCGAGGATAAACCCGGGGACACTACAGCTCCCCGTGCCACTTTGATGCAACTGCGTGGTACAAAGGCAGAACCACTGGCCATAAAATGACAACCAAATGAAAAAAAAGAAAAAAAATCAGAACCTTGCCAAAACACTATATTCATTTTATTTTCAATTTCTCTCATTCATTTTTTTCTCTCTCTCTCTCTCTCTCTCTCTCTCTCTCTCTCTCTCTCTCTCTCTCTCTCTCTCTCTCTCTCTCTCTCTCTCTCTCTCTCTCTCTCTCACTACGAACACTTCAAAACGTAAAAGAAAGAGTGCAATTACAGTGTAACAAAGCTGTCCCTTTCCCTAACTGAAAGAGAACAAAAAAAAAAAGCCCACACAAACGCACTCCGAATAAGTGGGTCTAACAAGCTTAGGGTTAAAAAAGAGACCAAAAGTCGCACATATATTAGCTCGGGCTTTCGGTTACCTAATTCAAATCATTAACTCCAATTGAGCGAAAGTAAGTTAATCCAGTCCAGCGGACGTGAATGTAGGGGAAAGGAAGGCCAGGGAAGGGGAACCTGGGCAACGAGGACGGCAGAACGATCTTGAAAGGGAAACGATAAAGCATCTTCTCACATGCACGTACATATTCGTAGAAGCATATAAGTGTACACACACACACACAAACACACACACACATGTATGTATGTAGGTGTGTGTGTGTGTGTGTGTGTGTGTGAGAGAGAGAGAGAGAGAGAGAGAGAGAGAGAGAGAGAGAGAGAGAGAGAATCAGCGTCCCCGATAGCCGTTTTTGTCTCTCTCTTTCTTACGCATTCTAATCCTGGTCGTCCGCTTATTATATTTCCCAGAGAGATCTCACGCAATCACTGCAACTAGGGGGAAATCATAGCTATTTAGGGACGTTATTCTGTAGCGGTTTGGAAAGCGGCAGAGTGGTTAGTTTTCCGGTTCTGATGTCAGCAAATGGTGATGAAATGGATCTGGCAGGGACTAGAGTTGAGGGATGTCGTTAGGCGAAATGTGATATGCTATCTTGAATAAGTAATGATGTTGGATTTTTCTGAACAGCTGGGTTGGTCATGATGTCCTCAGGGGAGAGGGGTCATTTATATATCTATATATCTATATATCTATCTATCTATCTATCTATCTATATATATATATATATATATATATATATGTATGTATGTATGTATATATATATATATATATATATATATATATATATATATATATATATATACATACATATAATCAATATCTCAGTTTGTGTTCGTGTTTTAGAAAGGTTTTCTTGCCTCCTATTAAATAATAAATGATAAAAGTAATAGATAAATAATTTCATATGTAGGAAGAGCAAATCAAGAAATAGAGAGAGAGAGAAAAAAAGGAGCTTGTAAAATTAGAACACTAATATGCATCATTAGTGATGCAAAGTGGTTTGGATGAATACATTAATATATGCTATCAAAATACAAGTTAAACATTATGCTCTTTTAGCTGCTGTAACAGAATCATATTTCTCTTTTTCCTCCTCTTTCTCTTCTCTTCTCTTTCTCTTCTCTTTTCTTTCGTACCCTTCCCCCCTCCCACTCTATTCCCACTCGGGAATAGAAAATCCAGTCACCTCCAGAGAGTAAAGATGACTTGCTCCCCACAAAGTCCTCATTCTTACATCAAAGCATGAAGTCATCGCCCATGATTTTTTGGTTTTCAGAAGCTCACTCCCTAAATAGACTCACCAGTTATCGGAAAAGATTCCTGAATTTTTTTTAAAGAGTTTCTCTAAATTACCGTAATTGTTTTGATATTATGTTGTCATTATTAAGTAACGCATCATTTCTCACTTTTCATGTTCGCGAAAAATCCATTAAATACAAAATAAATTTATCTGAAAATAACACAACAGTTTCGAAATCCATCTGAATTTTATCTTCAACTCTGAGGAGAAAGGGGAGAAGTAGGTATGCAAGAGGATAAGGAGGAAGCAACACGACACAAGAAGGGCTGATGAGGACTGATTGACAGAAACGAAGACAGGGGCGGACCTGTCCCATTACATAGTATGATGGTCACCCTGCTCGTGATTCGAGAGCTACAGAATCAACGCTACCAGTTATGGCTGATCATCAACGAGGTAAGCGCTTCTGCTACCCTAAGAAGACATGATTATGAGGTTTCTACTTTTTCGGCAAATATATCCGACTGGAAGGCCCCGATGCTAACCATTGTTACCACGCACATCCCTGGCGTACCGACACCACCATTCGGAAAGTTACCGAATAAATTGCTACCTGTAGAGATTCCCGAAGGCACTGGCGCCCTTCAAACATATTCTGCATAGGTATTAAAGTATATATCCGCGCGGATATTCTCAAGCGCTACAGAGTGATAGAGCCTGATGTAACGCCAGGTTGCACGCCCATCCATCATGCTTTATCCTCCGTGCCTTGCGACGTTTCAACACGGGCAGGGGACATTTTCCAGTTGCTCGTAAGCAAAAAAAAAAAAAAAAAAAAAAAAAAAAAAAAAAAACAGGAACAACAGGAAAAACAACAACAACAGAACAGCATTGCTAAGCGCAAGGACATTGATGTTAGAAGGCTTGAAGAGTATCAAACTCATAAAAAAAAATTCTTTGGCAACATTGAATAACATTACTTACACTGTAAATATAGTGTCTGAGAATTACAAACTACATTTATTCGAGGAACACAACACTTTTATTCACGCTCAAGCTTCAATTTACATGGTTCACTTCCGCATATTTGTCGAACATCCAAATCGTTTATCAGTGCCCTCATACCAAACCCACATGGCTTATCTGTAACAGCCAACTTTTACCCAATATCGATTCACACAAATTGATATCGCTTATCGATGTAACTTGTGGCTTTCCCCTCCTCGCCTCCACAGTATATAAGCGGAATGTTATAGGGATGTTGAATGTAGTAGGGCCGCTCTATACTTAATAAGTGTAGATGAATACACAACTGTTCAGCAACCAAGGAGCCTATTCATAAGGTGGAAATAATACTGGTATTTTAGGCATGATTTTTGATTAGGTATCATTGACACGGGGACCATATGAAGAACGAGTAACTTATTACCATCTTATACATAAATGTTACTGCAGTGCAATAAGTATATTGTACATATATCAATTATGTCTGTTTGTATTGTATTCAGGCCACAACTCACACTTCCTATGTCAAAACAATGTTTTCTACATCACGACCTAAGAGAATGCCTTTTTTTTATTTTTATTTTTATTTTTTTTTTTTACATCTGAGATTTATGAAATGAAAATTGGTGACCTTGATCCAATATCGCCTGGGGCACAGAGGAGTCGATACTCGGGCCGGAATATCCAGTCTCTCTCGTGTACATCTGAGAATAAATAAGCTTATAGATAACTCGTATCTTCCTCTTGACCTGAAAGTCTGCATTAATATATTAAAGCAAGAAGCTAAGCTGCAACTTCATAACCTTCTCTCTGTCTCTGTTTCTCTGTCTCTGTCTCTCTCTCTCTCTCTCTCTCTCTCTCTCTCTCTCTCTCTCTCTCTCTCTCTCTCTCTCTCTCTCTCTCTCTCTCTCTCTCTCTCTTTCTTTCTTTCTCTCTTCCTCTCTATCTTTCTATCTATCTATCTATCTATCTATCTATCTTTGGGCGAGAAAACGTAGCATGGGCCTTACGATATCACTCACTCACGTATATATATGATAATGGGATGTGAAGAAGAAAGTGTTACATCAGTGTATAGCTCTTGCGGAAGGGAAACGCCAACACAGCACTGATATGTTTACCGTGGAAGGATGGGATGAAATCAGCCAGGTAGAGCAGCGAACTTTGGTATATAAATGTATGTGTGTGTGTGTGTGTGGGCGTGTGTGTGTGTGAGGGGGGGGGGGGGCGTGTGTGTGTGTGTGTGTGTGTGTGTGTGTGTGTGTGTGTGTGTGTGTGTGTGTGTGTGTGTGTGTGTGTGTGTGTGTGTATGTGTATGTGTGTGTAAAATTTGAATACTATAAATGAATAGGTCTACAGGAGATTATATGTAATAAAGAAATACTTAGAACAGCGTAAGTGTATAAACGCCAATAATATTCAGGGGAATTAACAACAATGACAGCAAACAAAAAATATTAAAAGCAGTAACAGAAGAGCCTCAAATGGACATGACTGGGTTACAGCCTGCATTTCCTTGCATGAAAGGTCAACACCAGCCGGGAGGAAAAGGCTAAAGAGAACATAGATACTCTACGGTGAACTAATCTGGACACATTTTTAATACCTAGGATAGTTAAGAAGGACAGTGAGTGAATCATGGAGGAAAGAAGATAAAGAGTAAGAGAATTACAGATAAAAAGAGAGAGAGAAAAAAAAGAAAAGGAAAAGAGACGAGAGAGACGAAAAGAGAGCAAAGACAACATAAGGACAACCTGAGCAAAATAAAAGAAACAGACTGTGTACGAACGCAGAGTGACAAACAATGTAAACAAAAGTCGAGCCAGCTTCCCAAACGGTTGCCTTGGAAACTCCTTTGATGTTTTCTCAAGTTTGCGTCCAAGAGAAAGGTGGGCCACTGGACTGCCTCAGGTGGAACCCATTTCGCAACGAGGGAACTGGCTGTGGCCTTATTTAGGACGGGCCAGATGGATGTGTGTGTGTGTTGGGGGGGGGGGGGGGCATATTCTATGTTTTTCTCTCCTTGTCTGTTGGTTAATTCACCAAACCTACAGCGCATACACACGTACATACACACGTACATGTACATATATATCTATATCTATCTATCGATCTATATATATACATATATATATATATATATATATATATATATATATATATATATATATATGTGTGTGTGTGTGTGTGTGTGTGTGTGTGTGTGTGTGTGTGTGTGTGTATGTGTATAAATATACACACATATATAATTTTATATACATATACATACATATATATATATATATATATATATATATATATATATATATATATATATATATATATATCATATACATATATAGATAGATAGATAGATATAGATAGATATGTATATATGTGTACATACATGCATGCATGTATATATATATATATATATATATATATATATATATATATATATATATATATATATATATATACATATATGTGTGTGTGTGTGTGTGTGTGTGTGCATGTATATATATTTATATATGTATATATATCTATATCTATATACATATATATATACATATATATATATATATATATATATATATATATATATATATATATGTATATATATATATATATAGATACACACACACACACACACACACACACACACACACACACACACATATATATATATATATATATATATATATATATATATATATATATATATATATATATATATATATATATATGTGTGTGTGTGTATATGTGTGTGTGTGTGTGTGTGTGTGTGTGTGTGTGTATGTGTTTACATATGTTGCATTCGATCTCTGATTCATGTTTCATTCTATTCCCCCTTCCTTTTCACTTCGCTGTCTCCTCACTTTCATCCCCTTTAATCTTTCCTCTTCATAAACTTCTTTCCGTTCCACCTCGTCCTCCTAATCTCCCCCCTCTTTGTTTTGTTTTTCCCCTCTTTCATCAATCTTTTTTTTCCTCCATTTCCTTCTCCTCTTCTCTTCTTCGTCTGCCTGTTTATTCGTTAAATACAAATGAATAAATGGATACTCAGATTATTTTGAATTCTTAAGTTCTTATATCCTTATAGTTCATATATTTGAGAGCTTTGTTTATGCCCTTGTCGGTCTACAGAAACAAAGGGAGGGAGAGAGGGAGCGAGAGAGGGAGGGAGAGAGAGAGAGGGAGATAGATAGATAGATAGATAGATAGAGAGAGAGAGAGAGGTCTATTCGAGAGGACCTAAAGTGACTGGTTAGAGCGAAGAAACTAGCGGTCAGACTTAGTGTTCATCGGTTGAAAGAAGAATACAACCTCAAGCTAGTACAATTTGAAGAAGTACGCGATAGGTTTGTTTTGTTCCTGCTTCGCCACCTTCTCAAGCAAGACACTTTAGATGGCGGTGAAGCAGGAACAAAAGTTCCAGGAGTCCCTTTGAGGGCAAGGCAGGGAGGAGGGTCAACTTGCTACAGTGGTTGACCTTGATCTCTCCTGATCTCCCTTGACTCTTGAAAGGTCGGATCGTAAACATGGTCACATGACTGCCACAGGAACTGGTCAAGCGGCTCTGCTTGACTTAGGCTGTGGTCGCCATTCCCCACCACATGGCTTAGATTGCGGCTCTCTATGTATCTCTTATATTGCTCGGCCACCTATTCCCTGGTAGGCCTTGGGCGCATTCTGTTCCACAGGAGGTTCATTGCCAATATCTTCTATCCGCTCCTTGACCGGTGGTAACATCGTACGCTCAAAATGCTTTATGCCTCTTTGGCTGTCCTCCACATCCAAACTTCCATCTTGTGATCTTCCATCCTTGACTAACGTTTGACAAGCTCAGGCGTTTGATAGGCACCTTTCAGCAGCACTGGGCATTTCAGCTATCTTGTGCTGACAGATAGTTTCTCAGGTGCTCTGTCATGTGGTGCATCCTGACTCCTGGTGCTCGGACCAGTCCTGAGGGCACCTACACTGACAAGCCTCTTGGCTAACACCATCCAACCAAGGTCCAAAGACAGGTGAGAAAGAAAGCAAAAAGAAGGGGGTCATATGCGAACACTATGGTCGTTTATTAAACTATTCTTATTCTATTGAAGTTTGTATGTTCTTTTGTCCATATGTCTTTCTTCTACAAAAATCAGAACTAGATAAGAGAGACAGCAGGAGCTATCAACGAGGATTTACTTGAGATACAGAATAAAAAGAAAAGAATGCAACAATGCAAAAAATAAGAAGGTATTGTACATAGAGCACTATTAGCTGGATACAATGGCAAAATTTATGCATGAATGTAGCAGTGTCTTTTATGTTTGCGTAAGTGCGAGTGAATTAAGTGAGCATTTGAGCGAAACCATTAGAGACTTCGTTTGAAAATATATTACTAACATGAAAAGAATTTTTAACAACATTAGTGAGGCAAATAACAAAACTATCGGTAATAAAAAGATAAATTCAAATGCCACATTGAACTCGGCATAAAAATATTATGCGACTCATTCACAAATTGGGTGAAAACAGCGATTATGATTGTTTGTTGCACATCAACAGATTTACCTGCAGGAGCTACACTGCAAGGTTTCATGCTTTCGAAATATTTGCATATTCCCACGAATCTTTTTAATCTTGATTTTGTGTACAAAATATTGATATTCTAGTTAGTGCACGTTAAACTATGTAAGCTTCATCGTCAGAGGATATAGGCGCACATTTTTTTTTTTTTTTTTTACACACAGCGAAATGAAATAAGGACACGGAGGAGCAACAACAAACCGCTTTACTCTGTGACTCTGCAACTGCTGCTCATGAAAACGACCTCAAGGCCTCAAGGTTGGGGGGAAGGGGGGGGGGTTGATGTATTCATGAAAATCATCTTGGATAGCCTGGAACAAGCAAGAGACTCTGCAGCGCAAAAGCAAGTTCAATTGATCATCATAAAAATAAGCTACTATGCTCATTGCCAGCACTAATGGAACGTGCCACCATAGTGCAATGTAACATACGCCCTATCTCTCTTAATGGCACTCACACTCCTTGATCTATGGGTACAAATAACCAATATTTCATCGGATACTTATATCCAGGAAATCCTTATAGGTCGAGAGTCACGGTACGAATTCATAGTGAGGGAAATTCGTGTTATGATGATATGGGCTTAGTGATAACAGATAAACAAGTAAGCGAGGGAATTAACAAAATGAAAATGTTAATTTCGCTCAGAAGAGAGAGAGTTAAGTGGTGCGAGAGGAGAAAGGAAGGGGTCAGCTCAGGTTAGGTCATGGCTGATCGCAGAAAAGGGAAAAGGAATTGCATTCACCTCGTTTGCTTGTATAATTATCCCTCCTTTATTCAATGGCAAGAAGAGGAAGTTCCGCTTCAATAGACTCGTGTAACGCAAGAGAGGAATACAATGGATGTAAAAAAAAAAAAAAAAAAAAAAAAAAAAAAAAAAAAAAAAAAAAAAAAAATCTGTGAAGAAGGAGACATTAGAGAGAATGGATGAATGGATGAAAGAGATTTCCACAGGCACAAGACTCCGCCCAATTAACGTGCACACCCGGAAACGCAATTAAAATGTAACCGATTGTCCCGATAGGAAAGCTTAATGCTTTGAATACGAGAAAACAAATTAACAGAAAGAAAATAACAACACATTAAAATTACTCTCCCTGTTAAGCCCTGATAAAGGAGAACATGATAACCGATTCAATTCAGTCATTAAAAAGGGTTTCCGATCACCAAAGAGAAAGTAACAAGATAGACCGAATCACACCGCAGGTATCATTTGTCCCGAAGCGAACCACATAACGCCACATAAACAAAACACAGCTTAATAGACTTATAGCTGAAGAAAAAAACAGGAAAAGAAGCCTTACGTAATCACGTTGGTTTGAGATGCTAGCAGCACTGGCTAGCAACACTGGTGAGGATATTCTCTGTAGTCCGAGCGGTAAGACCATTTGGATCGCTACGAAAGCAATGAGAAAATAATGGTTAGCTGGAAAGGCTTCGAGAGCATCGCATCCACCAGTTTATAGTGTGACCTACATTGACTCGTGGAGCATGGGAACTAGCGATCATCCGTGCGTGTAGATCTGTCGTAGGAAGATAGTGTCATGCTAGTGGCAGCTTCACGAGATTAGCGGAGATCTTGCAGGGGACAGCAGCCTAGGACACATGGCCCGTTCTGAGAGGGAGGTGGGACTTCTTGCACATCTCCTATAGGACAGGCACACACACACACACACACACACACACACACACACACACAGACACACACTCAGACACACACACAGACACATACACAGACACACACACAGACACACACACATACACACACACATACACACACACATACAGAGAGAGAGAGAGAGAGAGAGAGAGAGAGAGAGAGAGAGAGAGAAAGAGAGAGAGAGAGAGAGAGAAATTGAGTGAGTGAGTGAGTGAGTGTAATCTCCGAGCATTATATAATTTAAAAGCTCTCTCAAATCTTGTTGCAATTCTCCATTTCACTGAACATTAGATTGAAAAAAGTGCTTCTTGAAAAAAGCTGTTTGATATTCGTGATTGCT
>BOPN01001035.1:52944-65444 GCA_017312705.2 Penaeus japonicus
GTTTTGTTTGTTTGTGTTTAATTTGCTGTTTTGCTCAGTTTTACTTTAACTCATTTGATTTCTCTATTTCGTTTTCATCTTTTGTTTATGTTTTATTTACAATTAAGGGAGTGTAGCCAGTGGCATAGTAATCAAGAGGCTTACTACATGGCAAATGAGTCCTCTTAGTCATGCAACATAATTATCCTTAACCATCAGATTACTCGTGGAGTTTACCCTCCTGAGGTTGCAAGTATCTGGCATGCAGGGGTTAGGGGTGGGGTGGGGGGTGGGGGGGGGGGCAAATACCACCGCCAACAAGTCCTGCTCTTCAAGGTGTAAGACAGTTTAACAAAACAAACCAATGGTTAAAATGAAATTATGTTCATTTAGATTCTTTGCAGAAAATGTCTCGTGTTCAATGATGAAAGCTGATGAACTTGGAATAACGGAAGAAGCAATGAGGAAAACAGTTAACGTTTTATATATTTTGATGGTATTAGTAAGTAAGGCCTGTAAGTGTTGCTTTATTAATTTGAATATATAAAAGAAAATGCTTATGGTAACTTAAAGATGTTAAAAAAAAACAAAACAGCAATCAAGACCTGCCCATGAAGAAATAGATAAAAAAAGCTTATAAATTGATTGAAACAGATATGCTAAGAATTTGGTGATCTGTTCCGGAGTGAAGTCACCAACCCTGTCCTCACTTAAAAGACAACTCAGACCTACGAGCAGCACTAAGTGTTCGGACAAGATATTTAATGACAGGATGGATTCGCAGCAAGATTACACTTTTTTTCATTCTTTAGATTTAATTCGTTTTCTAAAGATCAGGAAAGCAGTTAAAAAAAATACAAGGGACCATCATTGTATGTTTTCAGTAATACAGTGTATAAGACATGTTTCAGCATCATTCCTTGACACAATACTCTAATAACCTATAAATTGGTAATTGGTATCTAATGTAAATACAAATTTATTGATCATATACATAATTGATCGTATGTCAACGACACGACATGGTCACTCGGTCTCTATACCTCATTAAGAAGGATAGTAATAAGAAAGACAGAATGAACGCATATAAAGAGGTATGTATTGGTAGATAAACAAGGTGACGAAACAAACAAACAAATAACAACAATAGATAAAACGCTTTTCTTACCTGATTTAAAATGATGTAAAAAACTACTGATTAGTGGGCAATACTGCCTAACAAGGACAATATATGAAACCTAACCAGACTGTAATAAAAAAAAGTTTGAAGAACATTACTGTTGAGAAAGAAAAAGATACTAAACACACCTTAGAGACCTCGGATCTACATTTCTGTTCCCACCTCGGCTAGTTCAATATGCGTCAATGTGTGTTTGGAGCTTGTTTACAATGTTAGCTTGTATCTTTATATGGCGTTTCATTCCTTCGACAAACGCGACGAATAAACATTTTTTTTTTCTTAATTAGCAACTTTGTGATCGATTTACACGAAAGAGCGAGAGAGATAATCAAATAAAAAAAAAGAATACAGAATAATAAATGTAGAAGAAGAAAATAACAACAACAGGAGACGAGGAAGAAGAAGGAGAAGAAGGACAAAGGGGAGCCTACAATTCCGGCCTGTTGACTTTCAGAGAATTACATGCTCTTCAAACTCGTGCCTTCCCGTACATCTGGCAACACGCTTGTGAGAGGCTCCTTCCGACTTTGATTTCAAAGGTTATGTTGCCACGTGCATGTATTTCTTTTTTCATTTTTTTTTCTCTCTCTTTCTGTCACTTGAAAACAACAGAAACAATTTGTGATTTTTAAAATCTATTTCGCTTTCTTGAAAACCGGTTAGATGTAGTTCCTCTCTTTATCTTAGCAGTCTCTCTCTTTATCTTTCCTCTTCACTGTCTTTCCCTCTCTCTCTCTCTCTCTCTCTCTCTTTCTCTCCCTCTCCCTATCTCTCTCTCTCTCTCTCTTTCTTTCTTTCTCTCCCTCTCCGTATCTCTTTCTCTCTCTCTTCCTCTCTCTTTCTCTCCCTCCCCCCCTCTCTCTCTCTTCTCTCTCTCCCTGTCTCTCTCTCTCTCTCTCTCTCTCTCTCTCTCTTTCTTTCTCTCCCCCCCCTCTCTCTCTTTCTTTCTCTCCCTCCTCCCTCTCTCTCTCCCTGTCTCTCTCTCTCTTTCTCTCTCTTTCTTTCTCTCCCCCCCCCTCTCTCTCTCTCTTTCTCTGCCCTTTCTTTCTCTCTCCCCCCTCTCTTCTCTCTCCTTCCTCTCTTTCTCCTCTCTTCTCTCTCTCTCTCTCTCTCTCTCTCTCTATATATATATATATATATACATATATACATATATATATATCTTTCTATCTCTAACTCTTTAATTGTCTTTCAATGCGTATCTCCCTCCCTATCTACCTATCTACCCACGTCTCTTCCCTCCTTTCAAAGACAAGATCGAGCGACAAAAACAAAATCAGCCACAAGCGCAAAGACGAACCGTAAGGACCCAATCACCGGCTCCAAGCGGGTTTTTCTTCGTCAGTTAGAGGCGAGTGGTTTCCGTATCCCTTGGTGACGGCTCTTGTTTTCGTTGCTGTTGCACTCATCAATACGACGAATCCTATTAACAACTTGTAGTGTAAAGGTCTAGGTGATTTGGTGTGTGTGCCTGTGCTGAGGGGAGGTGTGGGGAGGGGAGGACGGGGGTTAATAGGGTACATAAGTGGGGAGCTGGAGTGTATGTGTGTTTGTGTGTGTGTGTGTGCGTTTATATGTGTATATATATATATATACATATATATATATATATATATATATATATATACATATATACATATATGCATATATATACACACACACACACACACACACACACACACACACACACACACATGTATATATATATATATATATATATATATATATATATATATATATATATATACATATATATATATACACACACACACACACACACACACACACACACACACACACACATATATACTACTAGAAATGAAAGGAATTATAGCATTATAAAGCTTAAACCCATGTTATATGATTTTAGTGACTCCCTCTTGATAATATTTCTCCTTAGGTCCAGAGCTGCATCATCCTTGGGCATTCGGACCAGTTGACCACGACCTAGGTCCTGCACTCATTACCACGTGGACCAATCACCGCCGGGTCGCTCTAATCAATGATGAATTGGCTGCTGCCTGCAGGACCAGACCTGCCAAACATGTCATTGATAGATTTAAACAGAATTAGTTCGACCTTCAAGTCGAGAGGTCCTCCTCTCCCTTCACCTCCTCGAGGATTCCAGGTAGTCAGTGTTAGTGCCTTTAGTGACTTAGCTTATTTCATATACTGTGCATTGTCTGTGTTTTCCTTTAGGGCTGTGTTTTTCCTTTAGTAGTTACACCTTTATATGTGTTATTGATATACTATAGCAGATTCCTGTTAGCTTTGCGATAGGCTTAGCTTCCCCATTTACGTGTATATATCGTGTCCCCTTGTAAATAATGTTATATATATATCTTGACTAATAATATATTGTTAATGTTTTAGCTAAATGTGTTTCACGTAATCCCTTTATATATTATGTGGGAATTAGGATCAATCTCTGCTCACCAATATATCTGGGTGCTAAAGATGTAATCTGCTGCAGTTAACTATAATATAGCTGGGCATTAGATACAGAATTACACAAACAAGTAGTAGTAGAGACATCTTATACCCATCACACACACACACACACACACACACACACACACACACACACACACACACACACACACACACACATATATATATATATATATATATATATATATATATATATATATATGTGTGTAACCACCACCACATATATACATATATATACACACATGTATTTTAATATATGTATATATATATATTTATAAATGCATATATATATATATATATATATATATATATATATATATATATATATATATATATGTATATATATATATATATACACATATATATATACATATATGAAAATACATGTGTGTATATATATGTATATATGTATATATTTGGATAGTTACACACACACACACACACACACACACACACACACACACACACACACACACACACACACACACATATATATATATATATATATATATATATATATATATATATATATATACATATAAATTGTGCACGTGTGTGCGCTCATACCAACCCACACGTGCATCTGATGCAATATATAACCAGCTAATGACACCGGTCTTTATAATTCCCTCCTCCCTTCCGCCGTGTTCGCCCGCGCGCCTCATTCCCAGTTCCGGGGCCTGTTCCCATTCCAATCGTTGGCGCTGATGTTTGATGAACGGGAAGTTCGGCTCGGCGTCGACCATGAAGCGATAATGGTTGCTGTGTGTACGTCCGTGTTCTTTGTGCTATTTGACATCTCGTAACTCAACTCCACACATCTACAGTTATTGAATCATTTAGATACACCAGAAATCCGTGAAACTCCAGGTAACAACACTGGCTTGCTGTGCCACATCTGTGAATGCAATTTTCATAACGCTTTGGGGTAAAGAGGCAGCTTGAAATCCAATCCATATATTGCAATTGGTAAATTGAGCTGGGCAAAAGAGGGGGAAACATACGGGAAAGCATTTCGACATTGAATGAGTGAGAAAAAATAGGCTGAGGGTTGGAGGCCCTAAGACTCACGTTTAGGCGATCTGACCTGGGATTATCGGCCATGCTGATCCTGATTAGAGTGTCTGGGGAAGAGACACCACTCGGTTATGCCTATTTTACTATTTCATTCCAGCGTTTTCCTCTCTAACTCTAAACTTAACTCAAACACACGTATATGTATAAATGTGTATAGGTACGTATATATATATATATATATATATATATATATATATATATATATATATATATATATATATATATATATACATAATTATATATATATATATTTATTTATTATATATAAACATATATATATATATATATATATATATATATATATAATTATTTATTTATTTATGATGTATAAACATATATATATATTTATATATATATATATATATATATATATATATATATATATATATATATATATATATATATATATATATATATATATATATACACACACAGTTACACCAACCGAATCCAAGCAGAGAGGGATGTTGAGCGCAACCTAATCCTTGACGCAGTGGGCGGCCTCGTGATTTGATCTCAAGAAGGATCAGAGGTTCAACAAGCTCTAAGTAATGAGGGAGAGGCTTTGGCGTGTTTCAGTGGTTAGTCGGATTATATACGAGTCATGCTACTTTAGGTCAAATAGCCAATCGATATCACAACTATGCTATATTTTGATATATGTACACAAATATACACAGATGTATCGTCATATGTGCACACACGCACACACTCACACACACACACACACACACACACACACACACACACACACACACACACACACACACACACACACACACTCACACACACACACACGCATTATATATATACAGTACATGTATATGTTTGTTTGTGTGTGTAGAACAGTAAAAGTGTTTTATTTTCAACTGTTACGTTAATCCGAAAAAAGTACAAGTACCAAACTTGATTCCTGTGTCATTCTATAGTTGTGCCATATCTTGTACTTAAAGTTTATTAAAAGACTTACTAAATATACCATAATTCTTGCATCGAGAATGATCAAGATACGACAAGAAAACACAGGAACATCATCCGAGGAGCATGATTGATGCTGAAAAGAGAGCAGCTGATGGCGTTGTTTTTTTATCTTTATATTTTTCTTATTATATTTCAACCTTTGTTGTTTGATTGTTGTCTTAGTAATTATTTTTTTCATCAAAATTTCACATCAAGATGGCTTAAAAAAAGGAGAAAGAAAATATTGTGTAGGAATAGTTCACAATGAAATACCTCCGATTTTTTTTTTTTTTTTTTTTTTGGCAAAAGAGGCGGAAATATCACAGAACTGCAAGGAAGTCAGATTGGTTTTGCAAATCTCCGCATAGTAGCCAATATCAATGCATATTTTCTCCTTTTCGTTCCATGCAAGGGTGAGGGATATGTCTATTGATGTGTTGGTTAAAGATAATAGGAATGTCTCCAGGGAAACATAACACAATAAGCTATTTCATATTTCAGATTCAGCGTGTTCAGGATGATGAGTTTATATTAAAAAAGCACAATATGCAGATACATAGTTTGTGGACATGGGAAGAAAAGTGTGTAGAGAAACATAGCTGGATAGATGTATTGGTAGAGGAAATATTGACCGGTAGATTGATAGAAAGGTAGTAGATACATGGGTAGATAGGTAGATGGAAAGGTGATAGAATATATGTATATATATACATACACATTTACATATATATATATATATATATATAAATATATATATATATATATATATATATATATATATATATATATATATATATATATATATATATATATATATATATATATATATATATATATATATATATATATAAAGAGAGAGAGAGAAAGAGAAAGAGAGAGAGAGAGAGAGAGAGAAAAAAAAAGAAAGAGAGAAAGAGGGGGGGGGGGATAGATAGAGCGATATATATATATATATATATATATATATATATATATATATATATATATATATATATATAAAGGTAGATATACAGGTACAACTTCATCATATAAATAGACAGATATAAATAAGTAGAAATATCCACGTGATTTGATAGCATATGTGCGATTGCAGAAGAAAAAAAGAAAGAGAAAACCAACATGTAATAACAAAATCATTAACGCAAAACCATCAATATTAACAAACAAACAAACAAACAAACAAATCTCAATTTAAAACAAGGTATTCTAGGTAATTCCCAAATCCAAATTATTTGAACCGAAGAATCTTTCCAAACTTAATAACAGGGGTTCTGGCGGCGGGTTCGATTCTCTCAACTTGTGTCGTGGATTCGGTTCGCTGAAGCTTCGATCCCATTAAGCCGGTTATGCTCGTTCGGATGATTGCTGAGTACGGGTGGTACGTAGGTGCCCTTTTGTGTACAAGTGTGGGTGTGTGTTTGTGTGTGGGAGGGGTGAGTATTTGTATGGGTGTGGAAGGGGTGTGTGTTTGTAGGTGTGGATGGGGTGTGTGTTTGTATGGGTGTGGAAGGGGTGTGTGTTTGTATGGGTGTGGAAGGGGTGTGTGTTTGTATGGGTGTGGAAGGGGTGTGTGTTTGTATGGGTGGAAGCAGGGATGGGGATATGGATGAGCCTGCAAACAGAGTTTTGTACGTCCAGCAACAGAATTCTTTGTGTAAATAAGTGTAGACATGAATGAATAATGCTACAATGCAAAATGTGCAGTTAACGTTTCGAAAGTGTACATATATATTACATACATCGTACATCTTTATATCCATATTATGTACATCGGCGTTTAATCATCATAATACACCTATACATTCAACTAGACGTATTTCCAACAAGGACATAGAAAATCTTAATTGCATGGGCGAAATCATCAGATCATCACAGATCAACATCAACATAGACAAGATAATGGACGGTAGAACAGTACTAGCAACATTTTCATTGGTAATTCGTTCCAGTCTACTATTACTGTTACTGGCATTAAGTTTATAGTCTTTTAATCCTGATTCCAATAACCAATACATGTATAATCTTACGTTTATAAATGTATAAGCAACGTAAGAAAGACTTCGATAATCCGATGTTGATAGCAATCGCAAGATAAATGATATATAAAGAAGAAAAAATCTACAGGTGATCATCGTTGATAAATATGTAAGCAACAATCATGCCAAGACAACATAGTAATCAATACATCAGAGGTAATGGCGACATTATCTGACATATGAGAGAAATAACGCAAATGGCTCTCCATTTACGAAAGGATATTGGCTACTGATAGCAGAGGGGGAATAAATAGATAGATAAATAAATGTATATAGGTAAGTAGATACGGAATGAAGATAGAGGAATAGGGGTGGGGGGAATATGAAATGGCTAAAAAAAGATAACTAATGATGGATTATAAGTGAATGATATGATAAATGCGTATGTGTGTATGTGTGTGTGTGTGTGTGTGAGTGAAGTATGTGTGTGGGTGTGAAGTGTGTGTGTGTGTGTGTGAGAAGTGTGTGTATGTGTGTATCCACATGTGTACACACATAAAACAACATTGAAGCGATTCCCGCCAGCATATGAAACATGACCCGCCGTCCTCCGTGGTTTGACAAAGGCCATTACTGAGATCGGGCCCTATATACTGAGGGAGCCACGCCCGGTCTGACATATAACCGGAGATGGCTTGTACACGGCGGGACTTGATCTTTATGGCCGTTGTGAGAAAGCTCTCAATACATTTCTGAGATTGACCTTTTGGAGCATCTTGAATTCTTTCATTTTTTCTGTCTCCTTCCCTCCCTTCTTTCTTTTTACTTCGCTCGTCCATACTTTCTCGTTCTTCTTTGTTATTTTTGTTATTCTCTCTCTCTCTCTCTCTCTCTCTCTCTCTCTCTCTCTCTCTCTCTCTCTCTATATATATATATATATATATATATATATATATATATATATATATTATATATACATATATATGTATATATACATATAATTTTTTTCTCTCTCACCTCTCTCCCTTTTTCTCTCTAGTGTCTCTTCCCCTTTCCCTCTCATCTATCCCCTCTCTCATCTATCCTCTCTCTCCTCTCTCCTTCTAATCTCTTTCTCCCTTTCTCTCCCTCTCCTCCTCATCTCTCTTCCCCTCTCCCTCTCCCCTCTCTTTAGCCATATTTCCTCATATACCAAATCTCTAATGTGATACACCAAGTTTGTTGGCGAGTAAGATGGAGGTTGTGTGGGGGATGCTTACAACGAATTGCATGTCTTGTATAAGTTTTACGAAATCATACCTGGCCCTTGCTTAGGCCAAGGTTGCAGAGGAAGGTGTGATGTGTGTGTGTGTTAGAGTATAGTTTTAGAGTGAAGGTTTCCTGCCGAACAAGTTGGAAACAAAACAACGAAGGGAAACACAGGAAAACACACGAATATGCCGAAGGTCTTTTCCCCTTATTGCTTCTTCGGAGTATAGACACTATGCGCGGTTGTCTCCCTGTGTTTCCCTTTGTTGGTTTGCTTTCAAAATAGTTTTAGAGGTACGTCGAATTCTAAGATGGAGCTTCTTTGTTTACGGAGATCTTAATGGGAGTTAACATTATATATATATATATATAGAAAGAGAGAGAGAGAGAGAGAGAGAGAGAGAGAGAGAGAGAGAGAAAGAGAGAGAGAGAGTGAGTGAGTGAAAGAGAGAGTGGGAAAGAAAGAGAAAGATAGAGACAGAGAGAAAGAAATAGAGAGAAATATATCTAAAGCAAATGTAATAAACTATCCCCCCAATATGAACATGTAGATATATAAATTCATTTTTCTTAATATGAAACGTCAGCCTAACTGAATAACATGTCGCAGATCATTAAAGATTAATACAACGGCAAGCACAAGACGAGGTGTGTGAAATCCATTTGTTAGAACCAGGTCTTCTATTATCCGAATCTCCCATTAACATCAGCTAATGAGCACCGTAAAAAAAAGTTTATATTTATATATATATATATCTTATGTTGAAAACCTCGAAATAATCACCCTGGCGCCTTGTTCGAGGTTCCTGAAGCACCCGGTGAGATAATGAAGCTCCGAGCACTGTTTTGAAACTGAATGAGTATCATCGGTGATGCATGATTAGCATTATTGTTGTTGTTGCATTGTTGGCTGGGCTGAATTGAGGCACAAGCTAACAATGGTGGTTTTGGTAATGATGAGAGTAATGATGATTATAATAATGATGGTGTTTGTGATAGTAATAGTAGTGATGATAATGATAGTAATGAGGATAACAATGATAAGATAATAATGATAGTGATAATGATGATAACGATGAGGATATTATTGGTGATAATAATAACAATGACAACAACAATAAAAACGATGATAACGATACTCGTAAAAGATTATTACTGCAGTAGAGGTAATATTGATAATGATAATAGTTATAACGAAAATAATTATAATAATGATGATAATGATGTTGATAAACATAATGTTAATGATAATAAGGATAATAATAATAAAAGTAATGATATTAATAATGATAACGGAAATAGTAAAAATGATGATAATCATGAGGATGCAGATTATTGGAACGATAGCAACAATACAAATAATAAGGATAATAATAATAAGGATAATGATAATAATAACGATGATAAAGATAATGATAACAGTATCAATAAAATAACGATGACAATAATGGAAATGATATTGATAATGATAACGATGATAATATCAATGATTGATAATGATCCAATAATAGTAATGATGATGATGATGATAATGATAGTAAAGATAAAGACAATTATGACACTGACACTAATAGTAATAATACAGATGATAATAGTTATAATGATCAAAACAGCAGTAATGATAATGATGATTGTGACTATTATCATCAAAGTAATCATAATAATAAGTAGATAAATAAATGAATAAATGAATAAATTATCCGAAAACCTATTAGACCTAGGGTGTCTTTCAAAAGTGTTTGGTAGTTTAATCGTAATTTTCTTTACATTTGAATCCAATAATCGAATCCGTTTGCATTAACCAAATAAAAACATACAAAAAAAAAAGTGTAAAGATATCTACCTATCTATCTATCTATCTGTATGTATATCTATATCCTACAGTGTGAGAGAGAGAGAGAGAGAGAGAGAGAGAGAGAGAGAGAGAGAGAGAGAGAGAGAGAGAGAGAGAGAGAGAGAGAGAGAGATAGAGAGAGAGAGATAGGCAGAGTGAGAGAGAGAAAGAAAGAAAGAGTGAAAGAGATAGAGAGAGAGAGATAGGCAGAAGGAGAGAGAAAAAGAAAGAAAGAGTGAAAGAGAGATAGAGAGAGAGAGATAGGCAGAAGGAGAGAGAGAAAGATAGAAAGAGTGAAAGAAAGATAGAGAGAGAGAGATAGGCAGAATGAGAGAGAGAAAGAAAGAAAGAGTGAAAGAGAGATAGAGAGAAAGAGATAGGCAGAAGGAGAGAGAAAAAGAAAGAAAGAGTGAGAGAGAGATAGAGAGAGAAAGGTAGGCAGAATGAGAGAGAGAAAGAAAGAAAGAGTGAAAGAGAGATAGAGAGAGAGAGATAGGCAGAATGAGAGAGAGAAAGAAAGAAAGAGAGAGAGAGAGAGAGAGAGAGAGAGAGAGAGAGAGAGAGAGAGAGAGAGAGAGAGGGAGAGAAAGAGAGAGAGAAGAGAAGAGAAGAGAAGAGAGAGAATGAGCCACAATACGAACACAAAACTTGATTCAATACATTTCTTGTCAAAAGTAGATTCCTCATCTTATTAATCAATTTCAGTTTTATCATCTGGAAAGGAGCCTGGAGTGTGACTCAAAATTCACGATTTAATGTTTGTTTCATATTGTCAATAGCTTATATTCAGTGAGTTCTATGTCAGTTGCAGATTGACCCTCGGGCAATTTTATGTCCGTATGGCAACTTTGACTTCCACTGCATCTCGACCCTAGAAAGTAGTTAACTGAAGACACGTTAGCCACGCCCCCAAAATGCGTCCGCCAATCACAGCCTAATGATGCCATATTATAGTGATGCGCATTCATTTCCAAGAACTGGAAGATTCGACGAAATTCTTCCTCGCTTCTTGCTGAATAAAGGAGTAAATTTGGCTCTACTGAAACCACACTACCGGTGAAATGAGTTCATAAATGACATGAATGGCTGTAATGAGAGATTTCCGCAGAACTGACACCGAAAACTAACAATGGCGGAAAGGATAACTGACATTGCTTGCTTCTTCTTTTTTGAAAATCTGATCAGCCCTTAACTATTTTATTTAAGAGAGGATTAAGCTGACAGTGATGAGTCTTTCAAGTATGATGAAATTTTAAGATATATTCATCACAGCGCTGCTATCGTTTATACCAGCACAATAAATATTGCACAAGAACAAAGTACCGTTTAAACGCTTTTTATCATCACGCTGACTATCTTGAAACGCGTTAAGTAAAGAAGTCAGTGAGAGGTTTTAATCCAAAGTCTAATAGAGGGTTAGCGCTCGATTCCATGATCGGGTTGCCTAAATTTAGAAAACCATTTTTTATTAAAAGTCCGATTATTAACAGGGATTACATACGAATGATTTAATTCCACCAAGTTGAGAAGATCACATCTCTATGATATGATCATTCAAGAAGAACAATGATCTACATCAATATTATATGACTGATTAAATCGCTTTCAACAATACACGGGTTTGCTTTATCAAATTTGAGTGAAATGATGCAAAATCAGTTTTAAAATTAAGTAAGGTCTGCAGCTCACTGAAATATAAATATGGTCTTCAACCTACTTTCACACATGGCTTTATAAAACTCTGTGCATCTCCATGTTACTTTCTGATGAAAATGCTATTTCGTCTAAATCAGCA